>SWEM01000209.1:0-48171 GCA_019593585.1 Nitzschia palea | reverse complement strand
CAGAGAAAGTGAAAATGAACAAGAGAGAATGGATCTGCAGATTCCAAAATACAGTGCTCTACTGACTAACTTGAAATACTGTCGGGTGTGGAGGCAGGCTAGAAATAATGCCACAATTGAACAGGTGCAATTTCAAATTAGTGATTAATGCTTTGCATCAGTTGGTAATTTTTCATGGTCATAGGACTGGGGAATACTGCACCCCAAGTAAATGAAGAATTATTTGATAATTTGAAATTGCCTCTCATATAAACTTTTGGTCCTGCATTCATTTGGTTTTGTCACGACCTATTCAAATTCCCAAATTATTTGTCGATACCTTTTCTCCTACTGCAATTCTGGTTAAATGGCTCCAATTATGGGGTACTAGTGTCAAATTTTTGCAAAATGGATCAAATTCTTGTGCATACCCTAAAATGCGCACAAGTAGGGCGTGCCGTCTAATACACATTTCACATTTTGAAAACTGCCTCTCCGATGTGCGAAAAGAAAAACTGCGTCACAGCTTGGAAAATCCTGCTTCAAGTGTTTTTCCGCATAATGCCCCCGACGCACCTCTCAACCAGCCGACGGAACGAGGCAATACTTCTCCGACCATTGTGATGCCAGTGGATGATTTTCAACCATCCGAGTCGAATCCACCAAATGTTCAGCCGACGCAACCTCTCATTTCTCCGACCATGATTTTGCAAGTGGATAATGTGCAACCATCGGAGTCGAATCAACCAGATTGCCTGCCTACTGAACCTGCCATTTCCCTGACCATTATGATGGCAGAGAATAATGTTCAACCGTCCGATTCGACTCAACCAGATGATTATCCTATCGTAATGCAAGAGGATGTTGTTCAAGGACCTTCCGGTACCAAACCATTGAACAAGTCTGTACCTTCAACTAGAAAGAAGACCGGAAAAGGAACTGTTCAGAAGCGTTTTGTCAAGACAAAACACAACACTAAAAAGGCGGTAGTCAAGAAGGGCGCTGTCGAAACCCAACAACAGTCAAAGGGGACAAAGAGAAGTCGCATACAGAAAGAATTGACAACAGTTTCAGTTGCCAGTGAAGAACATGAATGTACTGAGGAACACGTCATGTATGACGCTGAGACTGGATATTTCTATAGGTCTACTTTCAATAACAAGTTGAAGCGTTATTTGAATCGCTTCCAGATACATGATGTTACTGATTGGGATTCTAACATATCGCGGACGCGAGAATGAAACCCAACAAATGGATTCCACCTCCGATTGGCGATCCTTGGGACTCTCCCCCTCCCTCCCATTTGGTGACGAAAGTTAAGACATTATTCGAACAAATGGAAAAGCATTACTGCCTTTCATATTCATTTGCCAGTGCCCTGTACTACTGTGGTTGTCAAGATGCGGGTGTT
Source organism: Nitzschia palea (assembly GCA_019593585.1). Classification (NCBI taxonomy): domain Eukaryota; phylum Bacillariophyta; class Bacillariophyceae; order Bacillariales; family Bacillariaceae; genus Nitzschia; species Nitzschia palea. The sequence goes on along the minus strand of SWEM01000209.1, from coordinate 46,781 downwards.
GAACTTTCAAGACATGCTATTGAATTTTCGGAACCAAACATGAACCAAGCACTAGAAGAGTTCAAAAGGTTCATGCCAAACCTTGTACCACCAATTGCTGCTGCAACTGTGTATGGTAAACGCGTTTCGGGAAACAAGCGGAAGAAAAGGCCAATTTCATGGGATGACTTGTTCTCTATCATCACACCATACCCAACACTTGTGATCCCCGTAGCCCATTCAGGACGAATGACCCACGCATTTTGTGTGGTTGATGATCTCATCATTGATTCGAGTACCCCATATGCACTTAAATTGAAAATGGAATCTGTTAATTGGATCTCCAACGACGTGGAAGTTGATATTTTTTGGCATTGCGGTTCAACCAGAAAGTTTCACCCATCGGTCAAAAACTACCCAAAAAGTATACAAGAGAGGTGACTTACAACTGGGTTCGTAATGCTAGTGATGCTCCTACCACGACAATTAGTACGAAGCGCGAAAGAATACTCAAAAACAAGACATACGACGTTGAATCAAAAACAGACTTGGATCCCACCGATGTTCGATTCATCAATATGTTTACCACGATGGATATCGATGGACCATGAACCTATTTGCAACTTTTTATTCATAATTAGTTCTAATTAAGTGGTACGTTCTATATCCGACCATGCTCGCTAATTGTTGATGCGACCAATTTCCTCACCTTACTCACCATATCATCTGACCCTAGATCAACAAATGGTTTTGCCATGGATCTGTTTGTATTCTTTATACGCAAATGTTGATTCCAACAATACCACACATGCGCCCATTCATTACGGGGTTTTACAATCGAGACAGATTGTCTTGAATCACTCAGTATGGGAGCATCCTGTTGATGATAGATACCAAGGAGACCACAGTCAATTCTTGCACGTTCACAGTGTACAAAACAGGAACACCGACTCTGTCACGTTGCATATAGTAATGTGTTGTCAACACAGAGTCGCAATACCCAGTGACTTTACCAATAGATTGGAGATCAACTGATTGCACTAGTGCCCAGCATTCACCATCTTTCTTATAAAAGGCTAGACACTGTGCTCGCAAGTGGTATGGATTGCCCTCCATGTCCTCCCATTGTATGTTCGCAAAATCATACCACCCACCCTCTCCGCGATAGTTGGGGAAGGCCCTGAGATACGATCCGTCACAAAGTACCACCTCACTTGCACTATGGCTGCACAACGTGCGTAGGCTATTCCGAAAGCGAACAGAGAAAGTTGCACTAACGAAATTGTGTCTAGTTTTAGGTGTGTAACTTTAACAGAAAAAAAAGAAAAAGAAGGTTGCGATCGTGCCACCGATCAGTGGAGCATGACTTTGTCTCCTGCTTTGTACTGATGTGGGATGCGTGTACTAGCATTCTCCCGTGCGTTGTTTTTTTCAATTAGCTTTTGCTTGTGCTGTTGTATGACATCCCAATTGGCTGCATGTTGGATATTGAAAATCAAATCCCTGCTGAATACCAATTGGCCCGGGGTACTACGCAAGGTAGTGTGATACGTGCATCGTATAGCAAAGGCGGTCGCAGTTAAGATACCCTTCCACGGGTCATCTTCATCTAAATAGTTTGTCTGAAGTTCGAACGTACGGATGATATTTCCAATGACCTGATGTACTCTCTCACATATGGCGTTAGCCTGTGGATTACGTACAGTGATGGGCTTACGTTTAATGCCACAATCATCTAACAGACTCTGGAATTCTTTTCCAACGAACGATCCATGGCGATCATAAGTGATCTGTGATGGCCAGGGATATCTGCATAGCCACTCTTGTTCGACCACATTAGCAAGTGTATCGGAACGAGTATTTGGAATCTGGTGCAGTTCAAACCATCCTGTCGTGGGATCTATCATCGTTACACATGTACAGGTGAGAACCTGTTTCCCTTTACGACGGATTTTGTATGTGCCTATAGTGTCAACACATAGTTTATCCCATGGTATAGCTTCAGCTTCTTTTGGGGGTAGGTGACCATACTTTTTCCGCTGCTTTTTGTTGCGTTGGCAAATCTCGCAGCTTTTCACGGCATGAGTTATTTGGTCCCTCATTTTAGGCCAGTATAGATGTTGACCAATAGTCTCTTCGGTTCGATTGATACCTGGGTGACTTAGATAGGTGTGATACCATTGAATAACCCGTTTCTGGAGGGAGGATGGTATTACCATTTTCCCATTGTAGCAGACAACTTCTATCTGCTTGCCAGCTGACAGGAAGGTGTGGGTCACATATGGGGAATTCTTCCTGTCCCGTAGCTTTAGCAAGTTCTTGTCTTTGAGCTGTGCCTGGCTAATTTGCCTATAGTCTAAGGGGAAATCGGCTTTGGACAGGGTTTCTGTGCCATAGCAATAGAGCTCCGAGCGTAATTCATCAGTGAAGAATAATTCCTCCATGGGCTCTGCTTGTAGCTCGAGCCTGCTAAGGGCATCAGCAACAACATTATGCTGTCCTGGTACATATTTGAGGTCTGGACTGTATTCCTCAATGTACAGACGCCAGCGCATAACCCGATCTGAATTCTGCTGTTTATAAGTCAGATTTTCATGATCAGTGTGGACAATGATTTGTTGTCCCATTAGGATGTTCCTGAACTCTTTTAGGACCTCAACTATCGATAGAAGCTCTCGCTCCGTGACCGTGTAGCGGGTTTGAGCAGGTGTCAACTTCCTGGAGAAGAAGGCGATTGGGCGGTCATTTTGTACAATGACAGCTCCTAATTGGATCTTGCTCGCATCTGTGTAGATGTGGAATTCTTTGTTGAAATCCGGATATGCAAGTAGCGTCTCATGAGCCATGATACGTTTCATGGTCTCAAAGGCTTTTTGCTCATTCGCTGTCCACTGGAAGGGGACGTTCTTAGACGTTAGAGCAGTCAGTGGTGCTAGGGTCTCTGACCGTCGGATCCACATGTCTCGGTACTAGTAGTTTACCATACCTATGAAGGTTCGGACTTGTTTCCGAGTTGTTGGTGGAGCTATGTTGCTGATAGCCTCGACCTTTTACTTAAAGGCTTGATCCCTTCTTGGGTGATCCAATACCCTAAGTATTCGAGTTCTTCACGGGCAAAGAAGCTCTTGGTCGCATTGACTTTGAGTCCTGCTTCCTGTAGTCGCTTGAGGACCTGCTCTAACTTATCTAGGTGATCTTCTAGTGTACTAGTAGATAGCACTAGTAAGTCATCTATGTAGGCTCTTGCAAACTCTACTCCTGAAAAGAGTTCTCCCATTTTCTCTTGGAAGATGTCTGGACTGTTGCACAGTCCCATGGGTAGTCGCAAATACTCATATTTTCCCCAGGATAGTACTATGGTACAATATCTGGAGGAACTGGGGGACAATTCAATATGGTAATATGGTAGTAACCCATGTTCAGGTCCAGTGATGATGCATACTTGAAACCTTCTAGTTTTTGTAGCATATCTTGAATTTTTGGGATAGGGAACGGTTTGCGTTTTATCCGTTTATTCAGTTCTCTGAGATCTGCTATAGATCTGAGGGTTCCATCCTTTTTTGGAATGGTGAATGCTGGAAAACCCCATTCAGACCGATTGACACTGTCAAGTGATTACAAAATTGTACTACCTGATTCAGATCAGCTGGGGCATATTTGATATCCAGTATTCTTTGGATCCTTTCTGCCTCTGTAGTAATTGGATCATGCATGGACAGTAGTTCCTCAAAGGGATTTGGACTAGGTTCCTCAAACAGGCTAGTGTCCCGCATTGGTACTGTAGCATTATCCCATCGCATGAGATTCTCGCTGAACAGTAGATCCAGACCTATGGAATCCATTAGGTCACGACCGATAATCATATCATGTGTACTACTAAGACTAGTACTGTCGTCTACATACACTTCCCACTCAATAAGCCTATGTGCATGGAATTCAGGTAACATGAATTTGCATTTGCACTTTTTCGTCGTAGAAAATGTACCGGCTTTTGTGTTCCATGTGGTGTGCGTGATGTTGCGCTGTGAAATTTTCCCGAGAAAAGATCCTTTCACGAGTGTGGCGCTGCATCCCGAGTCAAACAGTATGTTAATTTTTTTTACGTGCTTGGGCTTGGTAGGTTTTTTACGTGTGTACAGCCAGCCAATAGCAATCGTGGAGACATGCGTGCGCTTATGTCGTTTCCTATGTCCTAGGAGTTGTGCGGTGGACGTATAACAATCATAGGCAATGTCTACCTTATCTACGTACTATATACTATCCACCGGTCCCCGTCAGGTTTCGGGGGTAGGGGTGGTCTCTACGTCGTCTGTATGGTTGACCTGATTGTTGAAGGCGGTTTCCTCCTCCAACGGCTCATCCATAGAGTCGTCCGTAGAACTAGTACTGAGTGCGACCTTGCGCTTTTTGATTTGCGCGAACTTGGTACGCAAGCGAGCGAATTTTCATTCTACTAGTCCTCTTGCTGCGTTTCTGCCTGCTGTGTTGCTGGCTGGCTGTCGTCTTTGCCTGGTGCAACGAAGCGATGGCGAGAAAGTGTGCCGCAAAATTGTCTACAAGCATGCTGTCCTTGCTTTGCTCTTGTCATCTTTCGCCTGCTTTTCCGCCGCTCACTAGCTGTTCTCTTTTTTTGTAATCGCTTCCAAAGGTTCTGGTCCCAATGGATTCGTCGGAAACGTGCGCTACAGGAATTTGATCCGTTCCATCTTGATTAAAGGTTCTTGCAGTATGAACAATGATGATGCGTCCATAGATAGCGATCTACCCGATTTCTTTCTTCCCAATAACGATCAAGATATATCTATATCACAAAGACATAAAATACTGGCAACACAAGTTGTGGAAGCCATCAAGTCTCGCAAAGGCAGATTTTTGCAAAGGGCACTATCATCAAGCGCCTCAACATCATCATCCTCATCATCAAAAGGACAAGGTCCTGCTTCCGTTTCCAATCACATAGAGCGCATCGTGTACAAGGAGGTTGAAGAGTCTGTCGCCATCGAGAAAACGAAACAGAACTTTCGAGATCAATTGCGGCAGCTAGAAGAAGAACAAGGCCAAGGTATGATCATCTGCACTGGTAGCACAGAAGAAGGACCTCCCGAGGATGCACGGGCCCTGCCACCATCACGGAATCCCATCACATTGTGTTCGACAGGAGGCAAGAGAAAGCGAACAAACGACGACTATTCACTTTCTGCTGAGTCGTCGAATACTATCATGAACAACAAGGTTCCAAGGAGATCATTCTCGTCACAAACGTCGTCGGCGCGACAAATGGATATGCACAATGATTATCTCTTGACGAATCGCACTTGCCTTTCCTCCCTTCCAAAGGCAACGGTACACTCGCGCAAATTGTTGGCACCGCCGCCCTTCTTGCCATCATCCTCTGGTGATTCGTTCTTCTGTAAAAAAGATGATGTATTGCTCGAGAGAGTGTTACTATCGCAGCAATCTGTTCCATTGTCACAAATCGGATATCGTCCCAAGGATCATCGATTGTCCTATTATCGGCACGTTCCTAACAAGATGCCGCAGCCCTTGTTCATGCGAGAAGTAAGTCCCACGGTATACAACTATAATCGTCCACAAATACTCGAGAATGAACTACGAATGAACGAGGCCAACATAAGGATGATGCATGCCACACGTGCCTTTGTGGGTCAGAAGGATCTACATCAGGCCACTCAAGCCTTTGTGGCTCAACAGCAGGATCTACACCACGACCATTCGTCAAATGTGATGATGTCGTTTGGTGGCCAGATTGGTAGGGGCCTAGGTCGTGAAATGTTCACCGACCGCTTGGTTGCCTGCTCCTCAACAATACTTCGTGATCCTCACACTTTGCCCATGATTTCAAGAATCAGCATGAGCAGCGACAATCATCATCCTCTTGTACCGATGATTGTGATACCGGCTGATACTAACGGAAGTTCCACGAGAAGAATGGAAGCCATGATAGTTCCTTATCAAACTCGACGAGATATGTTTTGGATGGGTTGTGAAGCAACAAGCGCCCATACAAGACCATGAAGATGACAACAACCACCACCATCCTGCATTTGAAGTGGCACGACACCAGTCGTCGCCAAAATTTTGTTTGTTTGATGCATGATTAAAGTTTTCCTATTTTGAAAATTTTGAATTATCACATTTGTTCTATAGCTTTTATATCAATGTCATGATGCCACATGATCATGCATCCATGCTATAGGGGCTTTTACTGCTGAAAATAGTGGTGGTCGCGGCTCTTGTAGCGCAAGAAGTCGTACGTTGTACTATTTACAGCACGAAGGCATCGCTACTCAAGGCTCCTCGCTCCATGTATCTTGCTACTACTTCTTGCTGATCACCATATATGTTGTCATCAAGACATCACCATGGCCACCAGGCAACCCTTCCCTCCGAGTTAATCGTGCAAAGACGAAGGGAATCCAAGAAATCCTGTTATGACTGGCTGCCTGCTTGTTTAGGGCTGGGTAGTCGTCGCCTCCCCGGCTACAAGCAAATTCCCGGTTCGTCTACTAATACAGGCATTGTCTTTTCGACAATATTAGCCATCGGCACCTATAAGCAAACCAGCCAACAACGAGTTGTTAGTATACAAATTCTGGCCAGTGGAGTGCACGACATCGGGTCCACACCTGCACACAACCTCCCTGGGTAGTACACGGTAAGATTGTCACCTGCCTCGACAGAAACCATCGGTACATGTCCCTATTGCGCTCTCATGTTCATCGAAAACCGCCATTTCGTCGCTCTTGTATATGAAAGGATGATTGAGAATGACTTCACGTAACTCGACGATTATTGAATGCCTGCTTGGGCATGTTTTCAGTTTAGAAACCATGACCGTGTGGGCAATATTCAGACCTCCTTCACACATAATTGTTAAAGAGGATCTCTATTTCTCGAATACATAATGCGATTTTCGATTTAAACTTTTTAATCGCAGTTAATCCAACATTCCAAGCCTGATTACATATGGACAATTCTGGTACAGGTATCGACTTTTTAGGCGAGGTGCTTCTATATCGGTAGGTTCGCTTGTTGTCAATCAGTCCTCAACACACACGTTCACTCACATAGGCCGTTTCGTTTCGATCCGTTAACGGCGCGGCCGGCAAACCTACCCAGGGCATCGAATTCGTCGGGCATATGAGGATTTTGTTACTGTGACTTGCACGTTTCTGTAAATCCGCGCGTTTTTCTCTCTTCGTTCGAAACCAAAGCAATTCGTTGATGACAGTGTGGGGTCCAGTAATTTTGCTCTCATCAGAAAAAAAAGAGGAAGTCTGCAGAATTCTGTTTGTCCCGTCGTAGTAGTAGTAACAGACACAATCATGTTTATTCATGCTTCTGGTGATTCACGTGGTCCAGGAGACGAGGCCTCCTCCAGCACCGGTGGATATGAAGAGGAAGGTTTGGTTACTGTGTACACCCTGCGGGATAATGACGTTCTCTTTGGACGAGGTAGGTTAGTTTGGGGAAGAGCATTTTCCCTGTAGTCTTGCGTGCTGTTTGCGCCGCTACTATTATTTGAGCGGCAAGAAATCATCATAAAAGCAGAGTCGTCTACCACTAGCATGCTCTCCTTGGTGCTTTGCTTCTTGTGTTCCTTTGTTTGGTTCACCACCGCTGATTCGCTCTCCTTATCCTCTTTGTGATTCCTTCACAGGTTCTGGTCCCAATGGATTCGTCGGCAACGTGCGCTATAGGAATTTGATTCGTTCCATCTTGATTAAAGCTTGCAATCTGAACAACGATGATGAGGCGTCTGTAGATAGCGATCTACCCGATTTCTTTTTGCCCGATAACGATCAAGATATATCCATATCACGAAGACATAAAATTTTGGCAACACAAGTTGTGGCGGACATCAAGTCGCGCAAAGGTAGATTTTTGCAAAGGGTATCATCTTCCAGCGCATCATCATCCTCATCATCGAAAGGACAAAGTTCTGTTTCCGTTTCCCACCACATAGAGCGCATCATGTACAAGGAGGTTGAAGAATCTGTCGCCATAGAGAAAACCAAACAGAACTTTCGAGATCAATTGCGACAGCTACAAATTGAGCAAGAAGGCCAAGGTTTGATCGTCAACACTGGCAGCAAAGAAGAAGAACCTCCTGAGGATGCTTGGACCCTGCTACCGTCACGGAATCCCAGCATATCTTGTTGTTCGACAGGTGGTAGGACGAAGAAGCGAACACACGACGACTATTCACTTTCTGCTGAGTCATTAAACATGAACCACAACAAGTTGCCAAGGAAATTCTCGTCACAAACTTCCTCGTCGCAACAAATGGATATCCACAATGACTATCACTTGGCGAATCTCCATTGCCTTTCCCTTGCAAAAGGAACGGTACACTCAAGCAAATTGTTGGCACCTCCGCCCTTCTTGCCATCATCCTCTGATTCGTTCTTCTATGAAAAAGATGATGTAATGCTCGAGAGAGTGTTACGATCGCAGCATGCTGTTCCTTTGTCACAAATAGGCAAATCTAGGGATCATCGATTGTCCTATCATCGGCACGTTCCTAACACGACGCAGCAGCCATTCTTCATACGAGAAGTCAGTCCTACGGTTTACAACGAGGCTTGTCCAAAACTTCTCGAGGATGAGCTATTTCGAATGAACAAGGTCAATTTAATGATGATGCATGCCTCAAACGCTTTTGTGGGTAAGAACAATCTACATCGTGCGTCCAACGTGGTGCTGTCATCGGTTGGTTGTAAAGGCCGAGATGACAATTTCTCCCACAGCGGCCAGGTCGCCTCGTCTACAAGACCTACTACCACTTTGCCTAGGACGACAGTCATGAACTGCCACAATCGTCATATTGCACCCTTGTTTGTGACACCATCAGCACCTATGACTCCTAGGACGACAGAACGAGTGGCAGCAATGATAGCTTCTCATCAAACTCGACGAGACAAGTTTTGGATGGGGTGGGCCAATGCTTCTACTAAATAAGACTGAACCAACAAGAAAACCACCACCACCGTGCTGCCTTTGGCAGAGAAGAGTACGACACCGGCTGCACAACAACGCCTTGTCGGCAAATTTTGTTTCGTTCGATGCATGATTCTTAAGTTTTCCTACACTAATCAGAATGTTTAAAAAAATTGTACTATCGTTGGTACAATTTAAGCAGGAGAGATCTACCAAGAAGTACCGCACTAGGCTTGTTTCATCTTGCTATGTGCGTGGTGACAATCGATGTGGTCAAAACATCATCGTCAATCCCAGTTACTCGAGCGACCTGGTTGCCAACACAAGACTGATTGTGAATTCGTAAACGTCATCATGGCAGCAAAAGTTTCTCCCGGGTAGGAGCAAAACGTTCTCCCGGGTTGGAGCAAATATAAGTACAGGAAATGGTCGAAACCAGTGAAGCTAGGCGAAACGCTATGCTTCACAGTCCAGAAAAATCGGTAATATTGTGCCCTTGTACCGGTACTTCTACCCAGCTAGTGACATGTATATTGTGATATACATGGTTGTCCTAACGTGGGCCACATGCGTCACTTTGGAACCCCCTGGGTATGCAACTGATAGTGAATGCGGAGAACAGAAGGGCGGAACCTGGTATTAATGATGTGTGGTTGCGCGTGCCCGACTTGGTCACCACCACTTAGTGCGTCGGTTGTTAATTGTAAAACATCGATTCTTTACGGATTGGACCCAGTGGACTGGACCAACGAGTCGTTAACAGTCAATACCGGTTGTACATTGAAATAGCAACCTACTTACCAATTACTTGGGAGTCTAGGTTCGGCCTACCGGTATTTGTAGCAATTCAATGTATATTTTACGTAGTCAGTGAAAGACCAACTACCGTTCTACGATCCGATCAGTAACCAAGCTACGGTGGAGCAACTAAGCACCACTTTTCATAGTACAAGATGTAAAATCATTGGTGGCAGGACCAGCATTGGTTTCATTATATTATTATTGCTGCTGTTTGCCATCTTCTAGCATTAACATGGAATTGATTCGAAAGATTTGTTTTTCCTTGTCATAGATGACTTTGGATTTGCGTCGTTGTTTTTGATGTACCGTGGGTGGTAATGCATCCGTCAGCAGCAGTGCCCCACCACACTGACGAAATTTCTTGCATTGCTCGTACAAGGTTTCTTCCATTTGTTGCATACTAGGTCGTTGGTTTTGATCATAATGCCATCCATTACGAATGAGTTGAGTGAGTGATTCGGGTAATCTCAATGGGAGCAACTTGGGTCTCATGTACGGTGGACCCCATACACTGGCAAACATGGTTGCAAAGTCATGATGATGACCAAAGGCTGATCGCAAACTCAAAATTTCATAGACCAAAATGGCAAACGAGTAGACGTCACACTCTTCATTGTATTTTTGTCTATGAGCCACTTCGGGTGCCATGTAGCGAGGAGATCCACACATGCCGGTAAACTTGAATGTTTCATTCCGTGTAGTAGTAGTATCCTGACGACGAGGCATTTCCTTGGTCATGCCAAAATCAAAAATTTTGACATCTCCTCGTACATCAAAACCAATATTTTCTGGCTTGAGATCTCGATGAATCAAATTTTGTCGATGCAAGTAATTGAGAGCGGCACTCAAATGATAAACTTGAAGAACCCGATCTTGAAAGGAACTAGCCTTGGCAATTCGATGGCGACGAAAAGATACAATACGATCCACAAGATTGGTAGGGGCGGTTCCCCTGATTTGATCTCGCCAAATTTCTATTCGTTGCGCCAATGTTTCATATAATCGATCCAGAAGGATAAAAAAGTCTGGTCGGAATCGGTCCCCCGTCTTGATGGCACGAAGCTTGATGATGTGGGGATGCTCAATTGCAGACAAGATTTTGGCCTCGGAAACGAGATCGGCCACGGATTGGATGAGATCCGATTCTTTGACTTGATGCTGCTGCTGCTGCTTCTTGACCATATCGGGACTCAGTTTTTTAATGGCATAGCGTGCATGACCTTCATTGCGAAAGGCATGGGACGCCATGAAACGCCGACTCTCGATATCACCCGATGGAACTTCTTCGTCTGCCACATGATTTCTAGTCAAATCAAAGGATCGTCGTCGAAGAGCATGTTCCTGCAAATCAAAGCCGCGAACTTCGTACACTGTTCCAAAACATCCCGTACCCAAGACTTGCCCATAGACAATTTCCGATTCATTAAAGTGAGGAAAGTTATCCGTCATGTCCAGTAGGCAAGAATTTTTGGATTCCTTGATACTTTTTTGATAAATTTCCTTGGCCTTTTGAGATATCTTTAGATATCGTTGGTCCTCTTGCTCCAACGAAGAGTCACTGCACAAAGTTGTTGTCGATGACGTTGTCACTGGTGTTCGCGATGAAGTAGGATCATCATCCAATGTTGGTTCCGAATCATGTAGTAAGAAATGTTCGCTCTGGTGCAAAGATTTTGAGGTGATTGGCAATGAAACACTATTCTTTTTTGTAACCGGTATCGCAAGTTCATTATTGTCACCATGAGGAATCATCATGGCTTCCATCGCGACTTGCCCCTCTTCCAGGACGAGCAGTTGCGCTAATGTTATTTGTAACTCCTCGTTATCATCCATCCCACATGACGACGATGATGCCTGACTACTTTCAGAATGAGTATTGTTCGTGTCGGTAATACTTGTAGCGCCCATGGTGGTATATCATGTGTTGTGATTGCAAGTACCTCGTTTGATGTTGATGGACGATTGGTTCTGTCGTTGGCTGATGAAGGTGTCAAGAAACACTGGTTCCTAGGCCTTATATTAGGCCGACCCATGTCCTCGGCGCGCCACCAACCACCAATTCTACCGGTTTGTCTACAATTCTCGTTTGTTCCATGTCACATGTCACAAGTGTAAAAAATATACGTAACTGAACATTTTAATCTCCGCGAATACCGGTACTCTTCGTTCTTCGGGTTCGCTTTCACTGTCGACGGGTCGACGGGAGGGAGCCTACGATTCGAAGGAATCAACCCACCTGGCATTTCTGACTCATCCAAATCCTGATGACGACCACTACCATGACGATGTGATGGGAAAACGACAACAACGTTCGCCCCACACTTGGATACGTTGTCAGATATTTTGACAGTAAAAGTCTTTGTTGTGCATTTGACCACTCCAAAGGTACTGTTTAAAAAATACATAAAAACCTCCACACACAACATCAATCATGACGAAATTCTCTGCCAGTTTCTTGACGGCTGCGGCTGCCTTGTTGGTCCTATCCTCCTCATCATCATGGTCGACCCATGCCTGGACCATGGATAAAAATCAAGTCAATCGTCGGGAAATGGTCTGGGGATTGTTGGGTGCTGGAGCAGCTGCCACTCTATTTCCTCTCGAGGCCGAGGCTGCCGCTGCCAAGACTGGATTGGGTTCACCCTTTACTGGAGATTATAATGATCCCAATCATCCCAATTGTTTGCGACAAGTCAAGGTGGTTGGGGCACCTCTCCGTGGAGATGGGACCCGATCCGCCTATCCCGTCATTGAAATTACTGGATATGATGGAAAACAACAAGGCAGTGGTGGTGCCACTTGTACCGATCGTCCTACCCGTGCTGATTTGTGGAAAGTAGAGGGGACCGTTCGAACTACCAATGAAGCCTATGTTGACTTTTCACCCAAGGGTGGACCGACCAAAATGTTGGCCAAGTTTGAAGAGGGAGGAATTGTCTTTCCCGATGGCAACAAATGGACCAAAGTAGCGGGGGGTACCAAGGATCGTCTTCCATTGGACATGTCGACTTTGAAAAGTAACTAGCTAATGGAAGCGCAACCAAGTGGACCACGGCTTCCAACAGCAACCAGATTCCACAGACCAAGGGCTAATCCCAAGCCTTGGCAAAATCATGGTTGACACGCTACAGTAGTGACTCCACTAACTCTTTGAACTAGCTGCAAGAAATTCTTAAACCACCAACGACTTTGCTCCATTTTCACTTAACCTGAGTGTGACTCTTGATTCCTCCAGGAGGAAAAGTGGCATGGACTTGCATTTATCACCGGATTCTGGCTCCTAGCGAATAAATGTTCTGACTGAAGATGTGTTCTATTACAATTTTAGTGCGACTTTGAGTGTATCATGGATGACGTCACACAGCGCTTATGCGGGCTTCCTAGATGATGCCTAGTTTGCTACTTTTGCTGTGGCTTTCATCACGATGAACCCTTCGGGTAGATATGAAACTTTTCTGCAAAATACATAGGAAACCTCCCAGTGGCGTAACCGTTTTTCTTCCATCTCAGATTTCTTGCGTCGTGTTCCCTGTATTTTACTTCCGACTAGTAGCCCAGGCCAGAGATCAGTGCAGGAACTGGAATCAAGGAGCTGGACGGCAACATGGAAAACGCTTTTGAATGGAGCCTCATGATATACCAGCGAAGGATTTGACAATTATAGCCAAATTCTGCCATTATGCCGGTAAAGCCTTTTTGGGGTGCACTTCATTCGTTTCCAACAGCCACAGTCTATCTAGAAGCAACCGCGGGAACCAATGCCCACATTTTTTTTGGAAATGTCACGTTCAAAACGTTTCTCGACAGAAAAAATACCTTCAAGCCATATGTAAAAAGAAAGACAAACTCACTTGGTGGCTATCAAACCGGAAAGGAAGAGCGTTGATTGAAAAAGGCGCCTTGACTCAATGCTCCCGACATTTCTCTTCAAGTACCCAACGACTGCTGCGTTGTCATTTGGTCATTGACTTTAGACAGATGATCATTCAGAGTGTTTAGTGACGATGAGTTTTGGTTTGTTGTATTGTTGTTCCTAATGAGAGGCAAACAACGATCCGTAACCGTACAGGCACCCGAAAGGCAAAACGTGTTTTGCAAACAATCACATGGGCTTCCTTCACGAACTATATGTCCCATTTTGTTGTTCATATGAATAACATAAGACTTGTCACTTATCTGATGGAGATGATGTTCAACCATCTCATCTCTGGTCTCGTTGTAACAATCTTTACCAATTCGCATCCAGCCAAAGTATTCGAAATGAGTCTGATCGACAGTACTAATGTTCCATAGTTCTCGATTCGCAAAAAAGACTCGGGTAATGAGTGCGGGCCCATTAAAGCCCCACAGACGATTGTTGAAATTGGTCATGAATTCTTTGAGACAGGCACGGGTAAATTCACTGCTCTTTTCCAACATTAGAACGGCGCCATTCAAGCTTCTCTTCCCTTTGTCCTGGAAACCGATTGTATTCGGTGAAAGGCCATCCATCCGTTTCACAACAATTGTATCTGTATCTGATACGTCGAGAAGAAAGTGGATCAAGAAAGACCAACAGTTGGACCAAGTTATTTGCAATAAGATAAGAAATCATTCATTGTACATCATGAAGCTGGAAGCAATATAAGTTCACATACCGAGATAGATTCCACCGTAAAAGTACATGGCAATCATCCGAAGAAGATCTGACTCATTGGCATGCCAATGACCATTCGCATCCTTGGCATAGGCATCTATTCTGCTCCTGAACCGTTGCAGAACCTCGACATCCACAATTCCTTCCCCCTCTAGTCGCTTGAGACTTTCCACTATATCATACTTCACCATTTGCAGGTCATACCCAGCCTGCAAAAGGTATTTGACGGGAGCATCTGTCATGTTTTTCACATGTAACATCACTGTGGCAAGTGGATGATGATAAAAGATGCTTTCAATACATCTTGTTTGCCGAATCCCAAACGTCGTTTCATTTGTCGTATGGATCACGTGAAACAGCAAATTTTGTTTGGAAAAGTTTCGCAATGTTGATTGGAGGATCATTGATTGCGTATTGTTTAACTTGATGACATCAATATCCAATCGGGATATACCCAGCAACTGCGCTCTTGTGGTTTCGTCGTTGGATGTACGAGCACCCGTAGACGGCAGACTTGTGGTATTCGAAGCGTCGTTGAGATGATCGTTGGCGGAGGTGAACATGTTTTCGGGAAACTGGATATCACGGAAAGAAAGCACTATGTATAAATGAATGCTTTGGCCCGAAAGATGTAGAAGCCTTGTCAACAGGAAAGCGAGGCAGAGCAATTTCGCAACCGAACGACATGATATCATTTTCATTTTCATTTTGATGATATTGTAGTGGCATGGCAAACCGGTTTAGCGTTGCATGTGATGACCCCCACAAAAGTCCGTCCACTCCCTGGGCAGTTTCGAAAACGGGGTTAAATGTGAGGTTCGCATCTACTGGTATATATGGTGCGTAGATGTGACTTGTGACCGATGACGTGTCGATGGAAAATAGAAACACCTTGGGACAGTTATCTTACAGTTAGGAATGGACCAAGATCGCCCACGCTTTCAACGGACGAATGGTTCCCACCAGCGTAAACCCTTTCCATCCCTCTCTCACAGTCTGTCACACATCTACTGTACAATTATAATTACACTGTCTTTGGCATACCAGGTAGCAGGTAGCTGGCTAGTCCTACAAAGCAAGGACCGCACGTATATTGGACGGTTGTTGTCGGTCTTCTGCTGGTTGTAGTAGTGGGCATTGACAATTATAGCCAAATTGTGCCATTATGCCGGTAAAGCCTTTTGGGGGAGCATTCCATTATTTTCCAACAGCACAGACTACGGTATATAGAAGCAACCGCGGTGAAAAAATACATTGCAAAAACCAAGAAATACCCACATTTTTCTTGGAAATGTCACGTTCAAAACGTTTCTCGACAGAAAAAATACCTTCAAGCCATATGTAAAAAGAAAGACAAACTCACTTGGTGGCTATCAAACCGGAAAGGAAGAGCGTTGATTAAAAAAGGCGCCTTGACTCGATGCTCCCGACATTACTCTTCAAGTACCCAACGACTGCTGCTTTGTCATTTGGTCATTGACTTTAGACAGCTGATCATTCAGAATGTTTTTATTGACAATGAGTTTTGGTTTGTTGCATTGTTGTTCCCAATGAGAGGCAAACAACGTTCCGTAACCGTACAGGCACCAGAAAGGCAAAACGTGTTTTGCAAACAATCACATGGGCTTCCTTCACGAACGACATGTCCCATTTTGTTGTTCATATGAACAACATAGGACTTGTCACTTATCTGATGGAGATGATGTTCAACCATCTCATCTCTGGTCTCGTTGTAACAATTTTTACCAATTCGCCTCCAGCCAAAGTATTGGAAATGATTATAATCGACAGTACGAATCTTCCATACCTCTCGAGTCGCAAAAAAGACTCGGGTAATGAGTTCGGGCCCATTAAAGCCCCATAGACGATTGTTGAAATTGGTCAGGAATTCTTTGAGACAGGCACGGGTAAACTCACTGCTCTTTTCCAACAATAGAACGGCGCCATTCAAGGTTCTCTTTCCTTTGTCCTGGAAACCGATTGTATTCGGTGAAAGGCCATCCATCCGTTTTCACAACAATTGTATCTGTATCTGATAAGTCGAGAAGAAAGAGGAAAATGGATCAAGAAAGACCAACAGTTGGAACACGTTATTAACAATAAGATAAGAAATCATTCATTGTACATCATGAAAAGCTCGAAGCAATATCAGTTCAGCCACATACCGAGATAGATTCCACCGTAAAAGTACGTTGCAATCATCCGAAGAAGATTTGACTCATTGGCATGATAATGACCTTTCGGATCCTTGGCATAGGCATCTATTCTACTCCTGAACTGTTGCAAGACCTCGACATCTACAATTCCTTCCCCCTCTAGTCGGTTGAGATTTTCCACTATATCATACTGAACCATTTGCAGGTCATACCCAGCCTGCAAAAGGTATTTGACGGGAGCATCAGTCATGTTTTTCACATGTAACATCACGGTGGCAAGTGGGTGATGATAAAAGATACTTTCAATACATCTTGTTTGCCGAATCCCAAAGGTCGTTTCACTCGTCGTGTGGATCACATGAAACAACAAATTTTGTTTGGAAATGTTTCGCGATGTTGATTGGAGGATCATTGATTGCGTATTTTCTGACTTGATGAAATCCATATCCAATCGGGATATACCTAGGATCTGCTGTTTTATCGTTTGGTCATTGGCTTTACCAGTACCTGTAGACGGCACACTTGTGGTATTCGAAGCGTCGTTGAGATGATCGTTGGCGGAGGTGAACGTGTTTTCGGGAAACTGGATATCATCGAAAGAAGAAAGCAGTATGTATAAATGAATGCTTTGGTCCGAAAGATGTAGAAGCCTTGTCGACAGGAAAGCGAGGCAGAGCAATTTCGCAACCGAACGACATGATATCCTTTTGATTTTGATTTTGATTTTCATTTTGATATTGTTGTGGCATGCCACACCGGTTTATATCAGCGTTGCATGTGACCCTCACAAAAGTCCATCGTCTACTGCGGTTAGAACCCCGCCCTGGGCAGTTTCGAAGAGGGGGTTAAATGCGAGGTTCGCATCTATGGCGCGCTACATAGAAGTTGTGAATTCTTGTGAACGATGGAACATAGAAACACCCTAGGACAGTTATCTTACAGTTAGGAATGGACCAAGATCGCCCACGCTCTCAACGGACGAATGGTTCCCACCATGGCAGCCGAACCGTAAACCCTTTCCATCATCATCCCATCGCTTCAGGTACCAGTACTCGTTTGCTGTCACACACACACACACACACTACTACCGGTACTGTACAATTACCTGGTACACTGTCTGTGGCATACCAGGTAGCAGGCTAATCCTACAAAGCAAGCAAGGACCACACGTACACGTATATTGGACGGTTGTTGTCGTCCTTCTGCTGGTTGAAGTAGCAGTAGTGGGTACCTGGTACGGAAAGGTGGGGTAGGGTAGGGTACTTGGTGCTCGGCATTGTTGTTGTTCATCATGGTACCACCACCACCGACGACATCATCGTCATCCTCGTCTCGTATGAAACGAGATCGCATGTTACTGGCCAATCCAGGTACCGCCACTACGGGGAGCACGACGCGTTCCACGCATAGTATCTTGAGTGTCACTACGGGTACGGGAACCAGCAGTGCGGCGGCGGCGGCGGCAGAAGAAGATCATCCCGACTTGTTGGAACTAGAAGAACGATTGAATCATGATGTCGATGAAGATTTTTTTGTGGATCCCCGTAAATTTCATACCCTGCATCGAGTCATTGATGTGTTGGGCATGCAATTGGAAAGTGGTGGTGGCGGTGGTGCGGATCGCTATGCGTCCGACACGGCCCGGGAACAACGGGGTGATTTGGCATCCAATCCTGCCTATCAAGATTTAAAGCGACAACAACAAGTCGTCGAAGAAGCCATTGAGCACTTGGCCTTGATTCACTGTGCGGATTTGAATGGATCCGTCGTGCAAGTGGGACGCGTGGCTCGACAATTTCATGATGCTGCCACTCAAGTTCGTCATTTGCGCAAACAAGTCAAGGAAATTCAAGAAACATTGGGTGCTACGGGACACATT
The DNA here is from genome assembly GCA_019593585.1 of Nitzschia palea. NCBI lineage: Eukaryota > Bacillariophyta > Bacillariophyceae > Bacillariales > Bacillariaceae > Nitzschia > Nitzschia palea. The sequence continues at coordinate 28,369 of SWEM01000209.1, read as the reverse complement.
TCTATCAATACTGCTGCAGCTGCTGGTGGTACTGCTGGTGCTGCTCCCACCACTACAACTACCACTACTACCGTGGCAGCCCAATCCGCCATGTCCTTGCGAGAATTGTGGCTCAAGAAATTAGAAGCCGAAGCCGTACTGAGTTTATTGGATAAACTCGATCGCATTCGAGCAGCACCCCGACAATTTGACATGTTGGTCGAACAACATCGGATTGGTGCCGCCGTCATTACCATTGCCAATGCCTTGGATACCATGTTTTCGTCGGATGTCGCTCAAGTCCAAGCCTTGCATAAAATCATGGAACAACTCATGATGCGCAAACAAAAGGCCGAAGAAATTGTTTGGGAATTGTTATTGGATGTCTTGTTTTTACGTAATGGTAATCATCCCCATTTGGCCAGCATGGGGAATACAGGTACCACCACCACCACCATGATGACTACCACTACTACTAGTGGTGGCGCCGGTGGTGTTGGGGCTGGCATTACGACGACAGTCACAACTACCAACATGGCGGTTGGCAAGGATGCCGTAGCGGTAACCACATCTTCCTCCACAACGACCACCACGGTCTATGCCAATCCCTTTTTGACACCAACCCTTCGTTTTGCTGTGGATCAAGATTTACAAGTCGATCAACAACAACAACATCAACATTACATGAATGCTACTACTACTGCAGAAACCGATGGTGGTGGTCCTGAAGATTGGCAACAAGATGATGATATTTGTCAAGACAACATGATGATTCCACCCTCGGTTATGGATGCCGAATTTGATTTGGAAAGTGAAGAACGTCGACATTTGGAAGAATTAAAGGATCAACAATCGGCAGGTGCCGGAGGAGCTAACTCCACCACTGCAGGAGGAGCCGCCACGACAGCTGATGAATCCAAAGAAGACAAGAAGGATACCAAACCCCATTATGCCGATCACATCTTGGCAATACGAACCTTGGTCGAATGTTTGATTCGATTACGTCGGATTGATGATGTGGAACGCATGATTTTGGAAAATGCTAGTAAAGAAGTCGAAGCTCTAGTCCAACGAGAACAAGCCCGCACCTTTTTACGAGTCGAAAGTGTTGCGGCCCGATCACGCTATGCCATGTTGCAAAAATCGGATTTGCGAGACTTTCGCAAACATTTAGAATCCGTGGTCAGTGCCTTTGGTAATGTTCAATTACGATTGGCCCATTTGGCACAAATTGTTCGACATCGACTGGTACGTGTGACTCATTTGCTTCTTGATTGAGAAGCTGCAACCAAATCATATTTGACATGGAGTATCTCTCTAAACCCCGCCTACTTTGCTATATATATTTCCAACATGGGATGCACAACAGGCCACGGAAAAATTAGCGCATTCGGCCGCCTATGCTACTCCTTCCTCGGCCCTGGCCATTGCCATTAAATCGGCCAAACAACTCATGGAACGAGAACTCAAGAGTTTTTTGGATGCCTGTTTGCAAGAAAGTCCCGAAACAAAAGAACCAGAATTTAATATCAATGCTTTGACCAATGTCAGTGGACAATCTCGTCAAATTGCTGCCAAGACAAAGGCCAAACGCGAAATGGGCTTGTTCTCCCTAGGTATCATTGAAAACTCCAACAAGGATAGTGCGGCCAGTACGGCCGAAGCTTGGTTGACCGCATCAACCACCTCGCGACGAACCACTATTCAAAGTCTGGCCACACCCAAATTTGTCGCAGAAGTTTTGTTTGCCAAGACTACGCATAATGGAACACCTCAAGTCCGTCATGCTCTCTTGTTTCGCAAGGCCTTGGCCAAATGGCATCAAGACTTTACTACCCTTCGCAATCAATTGGCTCAAGCGACCATGGAGGATACCTCCGCTCCCACCTTTCGAGCATTGGAAGAACAACCGGCCTTGGAATATCTGGATGTGGTCATTCAAAAGGATTTATTACCCATTTTACAAGAAGAAGCAGTCAATGGAACGGTCCAAGCCTTGGAACGACCCGATGCCTTTGACCCGGTACTGGATCGTAATGTGTACAAACGATCCGATTCCAATGAACCACAAGACGTCGACATGTGTCGAGCTTGTACGGCTCTGTACAGTTACACGGGTCCACTCTTCATGGCACTCCATCGTCTTCCCAAGGGTGGAGACATGTATCTACCTCTAGTGGCGGTATTGGAACATGTCATTTTGACCTTTATTAGTCGAGTCAAGCAACAAGTGAGTCGACTTTGTCAAAACAAATCCGCCTTGCAATTAATCATGGATTCGACCGATGGAGCCTCCTTTTCGGCATCGATGGAACGTCGCAAGGCCTATGCTCAACTCGTCTTGGCCTATGCCGATGGAGATTTACTCGAGGCGGCGGCCGTTTCGGATGACACCGAAGCCACGGCCGTGCCACTCTTGTCGCCCTCGAATCATGATAGTCCCTCCAAGGCACAAATTCAACAATCCAAAATGGCCGCCTTGTCGGGAATGGAAGATTTGGATTTTGTGGGTGGTGTAGAACGAGAAGAATTGAATCTGTCCAAAGAGCTCCAATTCGTCAAGCCCTTTTTGGAATTTGCCGGAATGGAACATAACAACACTATCAAGACCTGTACCGATGAAACGTTGATGAAGAGCGCCTGTTTGGCCCATTCGTTACTCAAATTGTCGAGTTTGTTGGACTCTCGTCTCAAGGTTCGCAGTGCCATGGGAGGCATGACCACCGCCGCTACCACCAAGACCTTGACCAATACCCGTGCTCTCCGTGAGGCTATTAAAACACTCAAGGCCAATGGATTGAAAATGGCCAAGTTTTGTCGGGCCGATGTCTTGTTGCAAGCCATTACCCGACTTTCCAAAGTTTGCAATTCCTCGACAGTGGTGGCCCGCGATGCCGTTCGGATCCCCTCGTCGGTCAATGATTTGGGTGAATACATGACGGCTGCCTCGGATAATCTTCGGGAAGCTGCCGGGAATGCCGTCACGGCCTATGCCTTTTCGAGTTTGGAACAATATATCCCCCTCTGTTTGATTCAAAATGTGCGAGTCTTGGCGGCTGGTAAAGGCATAGTGTCCAAAGCACCCTTGACTATGAATGGTATTGAAGCCTTGGATCGCAGTGGATCTGTCTTGTATCGAGATTTAAAGGGCGCCACCTCCTTTGACAATTCCTTTTGGGATATTGAATTAGCGGCTGTCTCGTTTGAACGATCGGCTAGCTTTATTGCCATGATGGAATTGGAAATGGCCGAACTCGAAGCCTACTATCAAGAAAATCGCAATGACTTTTCCGAACAAGATTTTCAATTAATGTTTACCATGAATGGACCGCGTCGTAAAGGAGATATTGGACGCTATCATATGCTAGTCAAACGATTGGACAAGAAATAGTCATGTCAGAAAAAAAAGGTACGTGGGGGATACCTGCAATAGCTAGCTTGTTGTGTGCTACCAACGTTTCGGGGAGTGATGAATACAAAATGTACAACAATGGATCGATAGGACTGAAGAAAGGGAAATCCCTTTTTCATGTTGAGTGTGTTATTATTATTCTGACCCGAACAAACAAAATGGCATTCAGAAATCGCCAATTTTTCACCCCAGCGCATTGCACTCACAGTGTCTTTTCGCTTTTCGACCCTTTTAAAAGATTATCCTAAACTTTGAAGCATCTTGGGTGACGTGGTGGTTAGATCTTTTGGATTGTGACAGCGGTAGACTAGGATTGAGCGATGCTGAGAATGTACGAAGCTCACCAGACAAAATTAGTTCATTTTGACAAGAGAAAAACGTCGATTTTTTGATACATCTATAAATTGAAGGTTTTGTTGTGGTTGATTTACCTTTGGAGACGGCGACAGGGATCGAATCGCAGTGGATGAAAACAAAAATGTGAATTGTTGCGTTCTAAGGATTATGAAGTCAAAGTTTAAAGTCGGAAGGATATTATGTGTCGAGACGAACTGTGAGAAGCTATCATTCATGGGATTGTCCCAACTAGAGTGATTTGACTGAATAGAAACCGTCTATACCCTATTACACAGAGTACTTCTCGTCGTTTTCAAATACATCTAATTTCATGATTGGTGGTTTCCTCAGCCCGCAATGCCTCATTACACATAATCGAAGGGTTGAGTGAATGCAATACATTACAGTGATGTTGTCTAGTAAATGTAGTACAAGTGATCACAAGTGACGAACTACCAGTACAATGCTGTTGGCTATCATACGATGCCGCGACGAAACCAATGAATCAACGCATCGTGACAAATATATAATCTTTCATTTTGCTGCGACACATTTCAAGAGAATCGTTCTCAACAATACCAAAGTCATGGTGGAGGACCATGCTAGGAGTTTCTATTTGATGCATGATAAAACTATCGGCGTCAGCAATATCGCGAGGGAATGGTGGACTTGGAATTTTTGCACTATCAGCTGGTAAAACAGGAGGATCAGCTGGCTGCGGACGACCAGGCAAAGGTCCCCCGAGAACTCGATTTCTATTCCGGTAAGAAAACAGAGGAAAGGTACCGTTGTTGGGATGTTGCATAATCTCGTAATTCATTTCCTTGATTATTGCAGTTCACCAACTCAACAGAGACATCGAGAAGAGTATTCACGCCCTGGTGGAGCGGAGGCTTGTCTTCTCGGATCTGGGCTATGTCTTGGATGAGTTGAGCTGCCCAAGCAGGCGCTCCTGGGTGATATACGGCTGTGACTTGTGGCATCATTACTAGCGATATCAGGAATTCCTTGTTCAAGCAAAACGGGTCGTCCTCTGTTTGGTATCCTCAGTAGATATCTCGTGGAATGCTTCCATCCCACATGCGTACCTTCTCTCGAAATTTCGGATGCAGAATTTACTTTTTCGCGACACTGTCCTCAAATCTTGGGGTCAAATATCGACTCGCGATAGCCAAACTCAAGCAGGGGATAGAGGAGCCTTGGACGCCCTTTTCCTTGGAATGAGTGTATTAACACGTAATTACAAACCAAACATGCACAGAAAGGTAAAAAGCTAACAGCCATAAATAGTGCATCGGCATCCAATGTTGCCAACACTGATTGGTTTGCCCTACCAATGTGTTTTAGGAATCCCAAAATAAATGAGTCTGACAACTTGATTGCTCCATCGCCTGTTGGCGGGTTTAGTTGAATGATCAGAGTGTTACCGGCCTGCTGCATCGTCCAGTTTGATCTAGGACGTTTCAAAAAAAGACGTTCAAAACAGCAAGAACACCTGTTTCATCATGAATGTCATATTCAGGAATATACTTCACAGCCAAAAGAGATCAGGTGACCTGACAACCTCATCAAATACCGTTCTTCTTAAAGGATATTGCCTCGAAGACTCTCCCATTGCGAAGCATGTTTTCCCCTGTCCACGTTGCCGTCCTTCTAAACCTTCAGAAAAACGTCATTAGAAGTCATCCCATATCTTTCTACTCGTCCTCCATATCTTCATTGTGATCCTCTTTATTGGAATCTTCATCCCAGCATGGATGAACAAACTCTGGATAGGGTATGAGCACTGCAAACTCCTCGAAATCACATTCGTGTGTTTTTTTCGTTGTGAACGAAACATAATCACGAGGAGGAAGCAACCAAAACAGTCGTTTGCCACCTTCTCCAAGTTGAGCAAGGTCATCAGCAGCTCCTTCCTTACAATTCATATCATGTGTCTTTGACACCGGTATTTGAAAGGCACCAAAACCTGGCATCCAAGCAAACATGGAACCGAAATAGGATGATTTCAGGACGTACAGCTGGTTACGTGTCTGACCTTGTGCTACACCATCCGCAACTATCACACCCGATGATGATTTGGGAACTTGAATTCGAAATGAGGAATTGATCGTTGGTCCAGCCTCAAGTTTTCGACAGTCAAACTTTCCTCCTTGTTCCAATCGCCTTATGCTATACGCTTCAAAGATATATCCTCGTAGTGCTCCGGCAAAGCGCTTTCCTTCAGAAGCTTCAAGCCAAGTTTGAACATCTCGAATAGATATTTTCCGATGATTATGTACCATGATACGCATTGCGGTTCGAGATGCAAAGCGAACTTTAGGTTCAGTATATGGATGCTTCGAGTCTATGTGGATGAGCGTTTGAACAAGTTTTTGTTTACTTGTTGGCACCCAGTTAGTTGCAGCCAAAGTTATAGCATCATGCAGAGGGCATTCACTGCCAGCTTCCTGCAATAAGCGCTCGGGAGATTTTGAAACATCTGCCAGAACATAGCGAGGAACACCACCCAAAATATCAAAGCGATTCTTCCATGCCTTAGCATAATCATCTGGAGAAGTATCAACATTCCGATAAAGGTCAGCGATAGATTGGAGTTCGTCCTGACTCCATAGCGGCATGTAAAATTCAGAAGGAGTCGGCGCAAGTTTATGGAATTCCTTGAGATACTCTTCTCGTGGAGTAGTTGCCAAAAGAATCGAACAATCATCCGCTGGAAGGTTCAATATCTTGGTCGGATCAGCAGAGTCGACAAGACACCATAAATCTTTTGTCCAGAATTCTACGTCATCCAAGGACGGCATGTTCCTTTCAGACAAAATCAACATGCGTGTTCCATCAAAGTAATGCATTTTCTTACAGAAGAGGACACGTTTTTTCGCCTGGATCATTTTCCAAAAGACATAATATAGAAATGACGACTTGCCAACTCCAGGTGTGCCGATAACGGCTGCATACGTTGGTTGCGCAGGATCCTTGTTGCCGTTAGTCACAGCCGCTTCATATATTACCCTATAGGCGCTGCGAATATATAACTTTTCCTTTTTGGTCAATGGAATAGGAGTTGGAAACATCAACATGTTATTCTCCTCCTTGGCTGCTCCCATTGAAGAGAAAAATGGGTGGCGCGACTCGGATTGTTGGGCAACAGCAGGAACATCCTGTGCAGGATTCACAGTCAGTTGGACATCCTTCCAGCGTCGCTCTGCTTCATTCCATCGTCGCTCTGCATCATTAAGTCTTCGATTGGCAGCATTCACATACTTCTCGAGCTCAACAAATTCTGCGTCAAAAATGCTGAATCCTTCCTGCTGGTGGTTCGCAATCCATTGCTGAAGGGCTGTCTGACTTTGCTGCAGCAGCGCTTTCTCTGCTACATCAAACGTTGCTCCCGCTCGATCGAATCGAACCTTGGCTAATTGATATGCGCGCTCGTCAGGAGCATTCTCTGCCAGCTTGAGCTCCCAATCTCTCGCCCGATTTAGCTCTTGTGTTGCTTCCCTAAGACACTCGGTGAAGTATTGCGATTCATCACCTCTAAAGTCTAAACTTTCTTCAATCTCTTTGATCTTCGTAGTGTAACGATCAACCTGTTCCAAAGCCCTTTTGGCAATGGCATCATTCAGTTCTCGTGCACGTTTTTCCGCCATTTCTTCATCAATGGGCAGCGTACTGCTGATAAGTACTTCGTACTCTTTATTGAAAACAGGTTGATTGTGACTACCGGTATTGCTGGGTGTTGCTATGAAGTGTACCTGGTACAAGGTGCATGAAATGCCCACGGAGAGTAACGGAACGTCTGGGATGCACCCGAAGAACCTCTTTACTCTTTACAGTTACGTCTCTTAACGTTTTACAGTTAACAGAATCACGCCAACCCATGACTCCAACCATGGCACGGCCTCATCACTCACTCATCACACTCTATATGTGTGCGAGGACTGTGTACCTGGTAACCTGTTCTGTGACACTATTGTAGTACTGCGTTAATAGTTGAACAGACTATATTGAAAAAAGGGAGTCCCTTTGATGGGATTACTCGGTCCTGGTTCAATGTGGATCCTGTTGGTGACAAGGACAGTGACAGCCGTTGTGCTGTTCTACCCTTTTTGATGTTTCTCCTCATCATCACCATGGTACCACCATGACCGTTGAGTGTCGTGTTATCATTGTTCTGACCCGAACAAACAAAATGACATTCCGTAGCGAGCAGTGTCGTTTTATGCCCCTTTTCTAAACTTGAAACATATCAGGTGTTGGTGTTTTTTGGATTGTTATTTAGAGCGGTAGACTAGGATTGAACGATCCTGACGACATATATCGTTCACAACACAAAATTGATGGCATTCACCACACGAAATTGGGTCATGGATCATAGACAAACGACGACTTTTCTTTATAAATCTACCGGTAGTAGAAGTGTTCCTGATATCTCTGCAAAGGTGCGTCGTCACCGATAATACCCAAACGGGTTGAGTGAACGAAATATATTTTCATAGTAGAAATAGACGCCGAGAGGGATCACAAGCCGTTGGCCACCATACGATGACGACGAATCAACGCATCGTGACAAATAGGTATTCTTTCATTTTGCTGCGACAAGCTTCAAGAGAATCGTTCTCAACAATTCCAAAGTCATGGTTGAGGATCATGCTAACTGTAAACGCTTTGATTTGATCCATGGCGTCAGCAATATCGCGAGGGTGTTAAAAACCGTTTGTACAACTCTGGACTTGATTGTGAGCTGACAGTAACAATATAAATAACTGGTGAAATGCAACTCACTGCAAGTTTCCACACTAGGCTCTACTTGCGCAATTATTCTATCAATCCCCTATTACTTGCTGGCTAACCTCTACGTCTTTTGTTTCTTGTCAGGCTGGCTAGCATCTCTACTGGGCGTCTTTCGCTTCTCGCTCTCACCAGAAAACGCAAGCGGCTTGCCAGCACGACTGTCTTCGTCGGAAATTCGTTTCCTGGTCGGGCTGCCAGGTTCCGAGTCAGGTCTAACAAATAATTCAAGCATCTTTGGGACCGAACGAGCCTTGCCATCCTTCATGAGATCTTCGAAGAATTCCTTCATTTTTGTTCGCCGATCCTCTAGTTGCTGATCAGAAACCTGCGTTGGCCGTTCAAACTGCCACTTAATACCCCTGTTGCAGACGCCGAGCTGGAAAACTTCAAACTCTCTTTGTCATCATCATTGTCGTCGTTATCTCCAGATTCGACTCCTTTATCCACTTCGATCTAACAGAGAAGTAATTGTCGACCCTCTCATCAAAATCCGAAATGAAAGTAAACTACCATTACAAACCAAAAAATTTCCTCGTACCTAGAGACAAAATTCATGCCGAAAAATCATTATATTTTGCTTTGCAGGTAGCTGTAGAGCCTTGTCGGACGACACGGAAACCAACCCGAGCAAGAGCAAGATGATAGTTCCCAAGATCTAGGACACCGAGGAGTCGGAACGAGCGAGTGGTGATGAGGAGGGGTGAAAGGCGGAGATTATGAAAGCTTGGAGCCTTTGTCTGATTCGTCGTCTGACCGATACAACGGACGTTCTTGCACCAGTAAAGCAGCATCACAAGCACAAGAAGGCAACACTGTGAAGATGAGTCTTCTGCCGATGCGGACGAGCCTGGAGATGACGATCTAGGAGCCTCCGTGCCTTCATCATCCAAAAATTTACCTGTTCTGTGTCTCCTCCACCGCCGGTACTGATGGCGACTCCGAGTTCTTGTCTGTCGAATCTCCTTCACGCGCAGCCGCCTTGTGTTTTTTACGACGTTTCTTGTTTGTTTGGGCACTAAGACTTTTTCGTTGTCTTCGAACGATGATCCCCCTGCAGAGTCTGCAGAGGAAGAGCTGGGAGCCACCTACTCTTCTACTTATCCTTTCGATGATGATGATACCTCGTCCGCACTTTCACACGATACATCGGAGCTCTCTTCTATGTCATACTATTCAGGTGCTTCTTCTTATCTTTCTTGGGTCCGCGACATCTTTGGTGTCTTCGGATAATCCCTCATTAGATCACAAGGTTGAAGCCTCTAGGCTTGCGTCATCTTTTGCTCCTTCTGCTTCGGATGACGATGAAGTGTCGTTGGTACATTCAGTTGATGTATCGGAGGTCTCTTCAGTTTCAGCACTTCAGGTGTGACTTTCTTTTTTTTCGCATGTTTCTTCACCTTTTTTGCAACGGTGACATCGTCGGTGTCTTCGGATAAATCCTCGTCAGAGGACAATATAGAAACCTCTGCGCTTGCATCAAACTTTTGCTTCGCCTTCGGCTAATGACGAAGCCTCTTCGGATCTTTCAGTTGAGGCATCGAGTTCTCTTCTGTTTCTTTCAGTTCAGGGACGACTTTCTTTGTTTTTGTAATGTTTCTTCACCGTGTTTCGGAGTCATTGCATTCTCCGTTTTCGGATCCAACCGCGTCCGATTTCTTGAGCTTTTCCGTCTATTTCGTCGTGTTGTCGAGTTTGTTTCTACCGTGTCAATCCTATGCCGCTTCAGTACAACTAGCAGCACCGGCAGTCGTACCAGCGTCCGAAAAGGAAAAAAGCCAACAGCCATAGTGAGTTCATCGGCATTTAATGTTGCCATCACTATGTGTTGCCCCACCAATGTGTTGAGAAATCCCAAAATCAATGAGTCTGACAACTTGATTGCTCCAGCCCATGTTTCCCGGTTGAAATGTAAGATCAGAGGTATTTCAAGCCGAATTCCTCGTGCTCTGTGATATATTCCAAAATCAATCGGACTGACACTTGATTGCTATAGCATGTTCCCCAGTTTAACTGTAAGGTCTATTGCAAGCTGATGATCATGTACCATGATACGGATTGCGGTTGGAGATGCAAAGCGAACCTCAGGTTTAGCATACGGATGTCGAGTGAATGCGGATGAGCGTTGAACAAATCTCCTTTTATTTCTTGGCATCAAGTCCATAGAAACCAAAAGTTATAACATCATGCAGAGAGCATAGACCACAAGCCTGCTGCACTATGCTTTCTGGAGGTGTTGAAACATTTGCCAGCACATAACGAGGAACACCAACCAAAATATCAAAGCGATTCTTCCATTCTCTAGCACCAACCTTTGGATGAAGGTGAGCGATAGATTGGACTTCGTTCCGACTCCATAGCGGCATATAATAGACAGAAGGAGGCTGCACAAGTTTCTGGAATTCCATGAGATACTCTTCGCGTGGAGCAGTTACCAAAAGAATCGAACAACGATCAACACGGAGTTTCGCCTTGGTCGGATCAACAGAGTCAGCAAGGCACCATAAATCGTTGGTCCAGAATTGTACATCATCCTTTAGCGGCATTGTACGTACAAACCGCATGTCTTCTCCATCATAGTACGTCGATTCGGCTACAAAGAAGACACCTGTATTCGCCTGGACCAGTTGCCAAAAGACATAATATAGAAATGACGATTTGCCAATTCCAGGTGTTCCGGTGACAACTGCATATTTTCGTTTCGTGGTATCCTCTTTATGAACCACCGCTGTATATATATCCTTGTAGGCGCGGCGAATGTACAATTGGGGTCTTTCGGTCAAGGGAATGGGAGTTGGAAACGTCCACATGTCATTCTCTTCCTTGGCCTTTTCAACTTGAGAGAAAAATGGATCATCTGATGGTTTCCAAGCAGAAGGAACATTCTGTGTTAGCTTGAAATGATATTTCGCCTTATCCAGACGCTTTGTATTGCGGTTCATCGCCAGTAAAGTCAGGTCTGTCCTCAATCTCCCTGATCTTCCTCGTTCCAAAGCCACATCAATGGCATCAACCGCTACTCGTGCACTTTCTTCCGACATCTTTCTCTTTTTCTCGACTGGACTCTGCTTCACGTGAACCCTGGAATAAAGACAAGGAATAGGTTGACTGTGATGTGATGAGGAATTTGTACTTGAACGCGCTTTTACAGCGTCTCTGTGGAAGCACCACCCGGTGATGTGAAACCTATTTGGGGTCCGACGGCAGCAAGGCACGGTAGGCTTTCGGACCCAGTGGACTAACTATAGTCCGCAAAGATCCGTGTGGCACGAAGTTTTCGATGGGAGGCAAGAGCGACGCAATATTACCGGTAGACATAACCCAGGGGTACAGTGTGAGTGAATGAAATGCATTATGTTTTAAGTTGTAAAACTAGGTAGACTCCGTGTGAGATCAGAAGATGCCGTTGGCTACCAGACAATGGCGACGATTCAACGACGCATCGTCAAAAATAGGTAATCTTTCTTTCATGTTGCGGACACTCCCGTTGGCTACCATACGATGGCGACGAATCAATCAAGGCATCGTGACAAATAGGTATTCCTTCATTTTGTGGCGACAGTCTTCAGGGGAATCGTTCTCAACAATTCCAAAGTCATGGTTGAGGATCATGCTGAGCGCTTCGATTTGATCCAAGTCGAAACTATTGGCGTCAGCAAGATCGCGAGGGAACGGTGGCCTTGGAATTGCTTCACCAAAAGCTGGTAAAACAGGAGGATTAGCTGGCTGCAGACGACCAGGCAAAGGTCCGCCGAGAGCTCGACTTCTATTCCGGTAAGGAACGAGGGGAGTGTGAAGATTATTGGGTTGGATCGCCTCATTGTAGTTTTTCCTCTGATTATTAGAATTGATTGCTTCAATAGAGGCATCAGCAGCTTGCTGGAGCTCTGCTACATTGTTGCGAATCTGAGGGAGCTGGACATCGCGGATATCTGCTATACTTTCGCGAATCGGGCGAATCTGGTCCGCCACATCTTGAGCCACGTCTCGGCGCAGTTGAGCCACATCTCGGCGCAGTTGAGCCACATCTTGAGCCACGTCTTGGCGCAGCTGATCCAAATCTATGCGCAACTGCGGGATCTGAGCCACGTTTTCGAGGAGCGGAACTGCCCAATCCGGCGTTCCTGGTGGAGATTTGGCCGCGGCATGTTCCATCATGATTGCAAGCTTTCTTACTTTGGCATTCTCGATATCGACAGCTGTCATGCCACCCCGCAAGCACGACTTGAGAAATTGAATATCTTCCTCTGCATGAACAAGATCGTCGTCAGTCATCAGGTCGCCTTGGCGGATGTCACGACCCATGGTAGGTAAATCATCCGCACTTGGAATATCGGGAAGCATTGGAATATTCCTTTGATAAACGTTTGTGGGTTGAGCCATTTTCTTTCAATTCCTGTGTTTTTCTATTCTCGTCCGAATTGTGAGCGATAGCAGGACATCCTGGTTCTGCCAAAACTTGAAAACTAGGTCACTGTTTCCATGGTACTGGTCCATAGTGGAATCCTCCGTACCAGGTAGAATATTTCCATCGGACCCAATGACATCCACGAGTCGCTGCTATAACGGAAAATGGCAACCATGGTAACTTTCCTCCGTGGACATCTCCGTGGTCTCTCGTGGTGGGACCCAATAATGACATTCAAAAGTCATCCTCTAACGGTGATGGTATATGACAACCATGGTATATGAACATAAACTCAGTAGACATTTGAATGCTACAATACCTGGAAACTGTTGTCAAGCGTTGTTCAAAGTTTCGGTCTGCAGAGACGCTTGCATGTTCGACATATGGGATGACTGGCCTATAGTTCAGATATACTTAGCAGTCTTTACGTGGACATTAGATATACCGGTATTTTGAGAGTGGTAGTCCAAGATTTTCACTCACATACTACACCAACAGGAACTTTCTTTACAAATCTAGTGGAAGGCGATCATCGAATAGAGATCAAAGCATGAAGGTCAATCTACTCGATAGGGTATACTACTAGCGGGAACAAAATTCATGCGAAACATTCATTATATTTTGCTTTTGCCGGGCCAGACATTCCACTCCTACGTTTCCTGTTAATACTCTCGTCCGGTCAGCTTTGCCTACTAATGTGAAAAATTCTTGATGCTGTGGATTGGAAACAATCGATGGATGGAAAGAATTACCCGTCGAAGAAGTCACTGTGGTGTACCATCAGTACTTTCATCGACAGACGACGATTCCTCTTCAGACGCCGAGCTCGAAGTCATCAAACTTTCGTCCTTGTCATCATCATCATCGTCATCTCCAGCAGCTTCGTCCACATCGTTGTCATCATCCTTGTCATCTCCAACTGCGTCCACATCTTTGTCATCATCATCGTCCCCATCAGCACTCGCTGGTTCCGAGTCCACAGAGCCAGAGCTCTCTTCTGTGGCATCCTCTGCAGGTGCAGTTGTCTTGTGGACTGTATGACGTTTCTTGATAGTCTTGGGTACTACGACTTCCTCATTGTCTACAGACGATGATTCCTCAGATGGTGACTCAGAGCTGTCGTCCGGTGATTCCTCAATAGGCGCGGCTGTCGTGGGTTTTTTGTGATATTTCCTAGGCGCGGCTGTTGTGGGTTTTTGTGATATTTCCTGATCGTCTTGGGTACTGCCACATCTTCCGTGTCCACAGATGGCAATTCGTCTTCAGAGGGCGAGCTTGCAGCGTCGATGCTTGCTTCATCTTCGACTGCGTCCTCCTCTTCGGCGGATGATGATGATGCCATGTCGGTGCTGTCAGCGGGAACATCAGAGCTCTCTTCTGTTTCATCCACTTCAGGCGCGGCTGTCGCGGGTTTTTTGTGTATGTTTCCTGTATCGTCTTGGGTACTGCCACATCTACCGTGTCCTCAGATGGCAAGTTCCGTACGTTCAGAGAGCGAGCTTGCAGCGTCGATGCTTGCTTCATCATCGACTGCGTCCTCCTCTTCGGCGGATGATGATGATGCCATGTCGGTACTGTCAGTGGATGCATCGGAGCTCTCTTCTGTTTCATCCACTTCAGGCGCGGCTGTCGCGGGTTTTTTGTGATGTTTCTTGATCGTCTTGGGTACTGTCACATCATCCGTCTCCTCTGATGGCAATTCCTCTTCAGAGGGCGAGCTTGCAGCGTCGATGCTTGCTTCATCATCCACTTCAGGCGCGGCTGTCGAGGGTTTTTTGTGATGTTTCTTGATCGAAGTGGCTACGACGACCTCTGGAATGTCTTCTGATTCAGACGACGAGTTTGGAGCCTCCATACTTGCATCATCTTCGCCTGCGTCCTCGTCATCGGAGGATGATGATGTACTATCGACAAGTGGTGTTTCAGTTTCAACCGCGGTATGCGCTTTGTGTGTTTTAGTCTTTTTGGTCGTCGTCGTCGTCGAGTCCGTTTCTACCGTCTCCGACTCGTCTTCGACGTCACTAGCAACAGCTGGAACAACAGTGGGCTCGAACGAAAGTGTTGGAGTATCGGTAGGAACCAGTGTCGGTGCCGCACTGGGAACCATGGTCGGGGAAGGAGTAGGTAGGCAACATTTGTAAATGGCCGGCAGGGGCGTTTTGCAATCACTGGCTGTCCAATGATCGACAAAGGAGATATTGGGTAGATGAATTTCAGTAAAGTTGATGGAGGACTGCAGACACGAACCTGCCGGGGCACCATCGGTTGTGTTGAGACCAAAGTCCCAGTCGGATCCATCAATCCATTGCCAATCATCGGTGTCATTGACATAACCACCCAAATAAAAGGTTTTAGCCAAAATCTTACCAGTAGCAAAGGACATGCCAATTTCAATGCCTGGAGTCATCTTGAAGAGACCACTGGCCGAAAGTTTGGTGTTTTCGACAATATCGTGAATCGACGCCAAGTGGCATCCCAATGCTTCGGCGGCTGCCTCATGGGCGACCCAAGAGAGTGGTACTTGAATGTAGGTAACATTGACGGCCGGACAACCAGGATATCCCGATGGACCATCGGCAATTTGTTTTGCCAAGTCAGCACGTTTTTGGGCCGCTAGCTTCTTAGCCGCCTCCTCCTCTTGGGCCTTGATCTTGTCCTCCTTGGCTTTTCCTTTGGCCTCGATCTTGTCTTCCTTGGCCTTTCCTTTGGACTTGATCTTTTCCTCCTTTTCCTTTCGCTTGGTCTCCTTCTTGGCGGTTTTCCCTTTTTTCTCTGCAGCCTTGTGATCCTTTCCCTTCTCCTTTTTGGTTTCCTTCTCCTTCTTCTCCTCTTCCTTTTTGGTTTCCTTCTTGGAACTACCCAAGAGTGGCATCATGAGGACATCGAGTCCACTGTCACCTCCAGCCAGAGCATGGCTGCCGGGTTGTTGGAGAGAATACCAACTAGCAGCACCCATGAAGGCACAAAAGGCCAGTGCCACCAAGACGGTAGTGAAACAAGAGGTACGACGTCCACGATAACGTTTAAAGTGAGCATCATCATCCACAATATCATCACTTGTCATTACCAAATCATCATCCTTATTGTCATTGTCGGTGGGCTTTTTGCCATCCACGGAACCATATTGAATCAAAAGGGGTTGATTCTCATCTTCAGCACAGATTTCATCATCCTTCTTGATCTCATCGTCATCTTCTCCCTCGTTGGTTGAGGAATGATTGTCCTCCATCGTTGTTGATTCTTCTGTTGGAGGAGTATCCGAATAGGCACTCAAGGATTGCTGGAGAGCATCCTTTTGGTAATAGCTTGCTTCACCAAACGGAATGACGACTTTCATCTTGTTGTTGTTGTTGTTGTTGTAGGAGTTATTGTTTTCTCAGATGCAATTTGTGTGCCAGAGATTTTGTGGGTGTATTGGTTGCTTTGTTTATTTGGTAGCAATGGGGTGATTCTTGTAGTTGTTGTTGGTGGTGGCGTTGCTGTTACTAAAGTAATGACAACAGTACCGTAGTGATGCCTCTCACTCCGAGTTGTGAAAATACAAGCTGGATACCGAAGTCGATGGATCATTCGCATGGCGACACTCGGCATCACCCATACCATACCAACTTCCTTCTTCCGAGTGGGCATCTCTCCGATCTTTTTGTAAAATGGCCGATCCACAAGATACATGTTGTACTTGTATAGCCCCCGCTGGCTGGAACCTCGCACCTGGTACAGGATCGGCGTGTGTCGGAGTGTGGCTGTGTGAAGCGAGATACGCTCGGAGACGAGTACCGCGAATTCCGTAGATTCCATGGTAGTAAGATTAGAGGTACCTACCTGGTCATCCTAGGAGGGTAAATAGTAAATACAGTGCCAACTAGCGACCACTGGTTGCATAATACAGGTATGCTCACTGTCAATATATATAGATAAATATTTTATTGTGATGGTAGTCTTTTTCAAAAGGTAATGACAAGCTCTCTCGCTCTCATCATTATTATTGTCATTCTCTCATTCGAAAGTTGGTTGGTTGATTCTTTAGCAGCAGTTTCGTCCCGCCTTGACTTGCTGTCCCTTCAAGGAAATGGGTGTGGGCAAGGGTGGCAAGGGAGCGGGTGGCTGACTCAACATTTTGGCCTTGATCTTATTGGCCATGCTCAAAAAGGCTTGTTCGACGTTTTGAGATGTTTTGGCCGATGTTTCCAAGAATTCAATCCCCAAGGAATCGGCAAATTCCTTTCCCTCTTTGGTCGACACGACTCGTTTGCTCGATAGATCCGCCTTGTTCCCAATCAAGAGCTTTTGACAAGTTTCACCAGCATTGCGATCAATTTCACGAATCCATTGTTGCACATTTTGAAACGAAGCCGAGTCGGAAACATCATAGACCACAATGATCCCATGAGCACCTCGATAGTACGAGGATGTAATTGTTCGAAATCGTTCTTGTCCCGCTGTATCCCAAATTTGCAACTTGATCGTTTTCCCGTCCAGTTCTGTTGTTCGAATTTTCTATCAAAACACAACACAAAAGCACAAGCAGTACAAGCAGTACAAGAATCAAAATCACTGGTGTGAGTGTAACAGTTTCAACACGTACAAGACGTACAACACCATTTCGAGCAACACTTTTTTTTTTCAACAAAGACTGGGTCAACATCCGCCAAAGCAATCAATCCACGCGCGCAATGCAATGTTTCCTTACAAAATCTACTCCAATGGTCGAAGTGTACGAGTCCGTGTAGGTATCGTCTGTGAAACGGAGCAGTAAGCATGACTTTCCGACTCCCGAGTCCCCAATAATCAAGAGCTTGAAGAGATAGTCGCTGTTTTTGGTGATATTTGTGTGTAAGAGTATGTGTATGTGTATTTGTTTTGTGAGTAGTGTTGTCGTTTTTGTTGTTTGGGGGAATGACAAGGGAAAGAGCAAACGAAAACGAAAACGAAACAATAATCATATATATGTGGAAAGAAATGACATATGAGATCCGATTGGACTTTGGAAAGGGACATTGCCATTGATGGATGCAAGTTACATTGGATCATGATCTACTTACTACTCAGCGTTCATGGTAAAGATAGAATGTGAATACAATGCAGAATGCAAGAGTGTGTGTGTGTGTTTTACAAGGATTAAAAGAAGGACGTCGATGACAGCCGCAATGTTGCTTGACGATGACCTTCGACTGCGAGCCTTTTTGCTGCACGACCTGGCGAACTTGTTCGTGTGATGGTGATGAGCCGTGCGGACTCGGGAAACCGCGCCGGAACAGCCAACGGTTGTTTTGACCACCAAGACTACCCATGGGAATTGACAGTGATTGCAAACAGTACCGTACTCGCGTAGGCACCACGAATACCGAGGTCCATTCGGCTGTGAAATCCCATCCATAGGAAATCGAACTTGTACCAAGTACCAACTACTAAACGTTGGTACTAGTAGTAGTTTTGTATTTTTACCTTGGATTATTTTTTTATATACTACACACTGTGAAAAACGACGACTCTGTTCCCTGTTGGTTGTGGGATTGTCATCCAGGAAGATGCATGCTACATGAATTTAGTGCTGCCTCCTGATCAAGCCTCTTCATGAGTACTGGCCTCCTCACTCGAAATGGCAGCCTTGCCATCGACATCATCCATTTTGGAAGGCTTTTCCAATTCCTCCTTTTCATTATTACCGCCCATGTCTACATCCACCTCCTTGACTGGCTCTTCGGTCAAGGAAATATCCGCATCGTCTCCAATAAATTCCTTGGCATAGGCAATTTCCATATCATCGGGCAAGAGTGCATTCAAAATCATGGCAATGACGGTACCCACACAATATCCGGTCGACAAGAAAATACAGACCCCATTGCGAATACCCTTCATGGTATCATTGCAATCGGTACAGGGCCAAAACCATGCCGTATACGGTGAGGCTCGCATATCTTGAAAGGCAAAAGGCCAGACGGTCACTCCCACTCCGACAGCCAAGGACATGGCCAAGACGAATTTATTCCGTCGCGAATGCAAATCCAAATTTCCCGTCAGGGCGATACCACTGGTCATGACATTGGCAAAGAGGAAAATAGTCATGCCACCCAAGACAGCATCCGGAATGGATGTAATGAGACCAGCGACCTTGCCAAAAATTCCCAACACAATCAGCCAAATTCCACAGGCAAAGCCGGCGCGACGGGCCGCACATTTGGTCAAGGAAATGACTCCATTATTCTGGGCAAAGGTGGTATTGGGCATGGCCGTGCAAAGAGAAGAGAGAATAGAGCAGGAACCATCGCAGGTTAGACCACCTTGGACGGAGGTCTGATAGGTTTCCGTATCCGTTTTCATTTGCGACGCCTCAAAGACAGCTATAGTAAAATCGAATCGTATATACATTTGTGTCAGATATGATAACAACAAGAATGAGGTATCTGTCTCTGTATCTCGTCTCTCTATCCAAGAAAGAGCCACACGTACCAGTCAAGTCACCAACCGTTTCGACCGTGGTTACCAAGTAGGCAATCAACATGGGAAAGACGGCGGGACCATAGAAACCAATGGGAAAGGTCTCGGTCCAAAGAAAGTTGAAAGCTTTGGCATCCTTGACGTATTGAAGGTTGATATACGGCGCTCCGTTGTATTCACTCAAAGCGGCCACCATGTATCCAAACAACAAGGCAATAACGACATTGCAATTCTTCATAAAGACGCTGCCAAAAAGTTCAATCACCACCAAAAAGGACAAGACGGCAAATCCCAATCCAATATACTCGGGAGAACCATAATACAAGGGTTCATCATTGTAATATCCACAGGCCGGTCCGGGAATGGGGTCCAATCCTTCCAAGTCGACTACTTGAATATTGGTCTTCCATCCCATTTCTGCACAGACCACACCTCCGCCCCAATATTTCATACCAGTTCCAGTCAAGGCAACACCAATCAAAATGACCGTTACGGCAGTGACAAGGGGTGGGAATATACGTTTGATGCGTTCAATGGGAAGGATCGAAATACCAATGGACAAGAAGCAACAGGCCATGGAAGTTCCTAGCATCTTGCCATAGGCCACTT
This sequence comes from Nitzschia palea, assembly GCA_019593585.1. Classification (NCBI taxonomy): domain Eukaryota; phylum Bacillariophyta; class Bacillariophyceae; order Bacillariales; family Bacillariaceae; genus Nitzschia; species Nitzschia palea. The sequence goes on along the minus strand of SWEM01000209.1, from coordinate 8,396 downwards.
GACCATCAATCCCTTCGGCTTTCATTTGATCAATGGACGACTCGAAAATTGGAAGAAAAGTAAAGGAAGTACCCAACACTGACAACATACCACTTCCAATGTATAGCTGTCGACCAAATAGCTTCTCGGTAAAGGGGATCTTGAACTTGGCTACATTGATAAGGGTACAGATTCCTGATGTGATGAGACCAGCCGAGATGGCATATTGTTCGAGAGCAGGACAAAAGGGATATCCACACACGGCAAATCGAAAGATGACAAGGGGAGGAGTAATCAAACCTCCGACCATGGCAAAGCAGTGCTGAAGACCCATGAGCGTGGCGAGGAGAATTGGGATTGGCTCATCTACATCATCATCATCATCATCATCAAGCGGCGATACACAGAAAGAAGTGAGTAAGAATATAGCGATACTTTGCACTTGACCGTTGGGTTTTTTTCTTTCGTTTCTGTTCACTTACCCTTGGCGTAAAAGTTGAGTTTGGCATTTGATTTACGCCATGGCAACTGGGGGATGCACATTTGACGGTAGTTGTACCGTTCACCATCACCGAGAAAGGTTTCCTTAAAGTTGAATCCCATGATGCTTGCTTACAACACAAAGAATAGAATCAAAAGATTTTTCTTGCTTGAAAGTGCTTTGTTGTTTCGTTTTTATGAGTGGAAGGGCAATGTCACAACTCACAACAAGATCCTGGAATTTACATCTGGGAGGTTTTCATTGTTGTTCTTTTATTTTTGGTAAAGTTCAGCTGACACGGTCGGAAGATTGATACTTTGTCCCAGGCTGCGACACAAACTGGGATTCGCATTGGAATAAATCCAAGTCAGAAACCAGTATACCCCGTAGTAAAAACTGCGTAGCGAACCCAGTGTCATATTTTGTCGGTTGCAAATCCTCTCACTTTACGAGCGGAACATGCCCAAATCGAGAGTGAGAGTCACCCCGAATCACCTCGGAGAGTGCCCCACTCAAATGTTGATGGCTTCACCCCCAAACTCGGACGAGCATCCGCGAACAAGCCACAAGCAAAATTCTGCAGCCTTCTCCTTTGTTACCCGACTTTCTGTTCACTGCAAATCATCTTCTGGACGACTCTTTTCTTTCACCATACTTCACACAATTTGATTCGGCTCATTACTGATAGTAGACCCAGTGGCAGTGACCAAACGTCGTGTCCAAGAGCTTATCAGAAAACAGACATCCATTCCATTTCTACCAATCGCAAAAAAAGGTATCATGTCATCAGAAGGAGTTGTCATTGACCATGAAAATCAAAAGGCCCCGTTAACAGCAACGGCCGATCAAATCCGGAAAATGTATGCCGTGATTGAAGAAGAAATTTTGCCCAAAACTCGTCAGGGTGTTCAACACGGGAACAAGGTGTTTGGAGCTGCCATTTTGTCGCCGGCCTTGGAATGCTCGTTGGCTACCACCAATGCCGAAACCAAGTGTCCCATTTTTCATGGAGAAGTCCATTGCATCTTTGAATGGTCCCAACTGACTCCTGCCTCTCAACGTGGACCTTTGGCTCAAACATCTGTTTTCTTGAGTACCCATGAACCTTGCTGCATGTGCATTTCAAGTATTCTATGGGCAGGGTTTCAGACACTATATTACTTTTTCCCATACTCGATCACAACGGCTCAAGGGTAAGTGACTGAAAAAAATACTACAGGATATAGAATAGGAGAAAGTGCTTCATTGTGCACTCAACATGCCATCTTCCCTCTTGCTTGCGTCGACAACCCTCAAACTCAATATGGTCACATCTATTAGTATTCCACATGATATTCAAACGATGCATGAGCTATGGGGTGTCACCACCTACCGCAAACAAAACAAATACTTGAGTAGCGCTTGTTTGATGGATCTAGTCGCTGCTCTCCCGGAAGGCGCCGACAAGTCGGAGCTTATGGAGACGCAACAACGGTTGTTGGATGCCTATGATCAGCTTGCTGATCAATATCACAAGGAAAAGACCTCCAATCCAGATAATAGTTTGGTATTGGGCTGAAGGAAATAATCAGATGAATGCTGAAAGGAACAAGTCACTGATATCGATCGAATAGGCAGGAAATATGAGTTTTTTTCACCGTGTGTGTTTCCTCTGTTGTCATTTCGTCTTGCATTTGGTCATTCAGACAAAGTGATAAGTACTACTGGCTTTAGTCTAAGCTGAGAAATGTTGAAACTAGTATATTTATCGACACATCGCTGCTCTGCTAGATTGTGTCGAGGAACAACTGGATGTGCACTTCATTCCTGTCTACTTTGCAGCCAACTCGAGTACAATTCCTCCGACCTGTTGTCGTTGTTGTTATTGTTTCAATGGCTGTGATATTCTTGTTTTTTATAGTGGCGTTGGATGGTCATCGATCCATCGTCGCATGGCACCATGGTTCTTGTAGTTCCACGTTGTTTCATCTTGTACAAGTGTGCAATTTTGAGCCTTGGACGACGTGTACACGACGTCTGTCGCACCATGAGGACGGTGTCGATAACGATTCCACCGTACCATGGTAAGGACATGTCCAATGCAAGAGGAATCCCCAACAGGAATCCCAAACACATGCACAGGTTCTCGACGTTCGGATGGTCATGTCAATGGGGGCATAGACAAATTTGTCCTGTGGGGAGCACTAAGGCCCAACCAGTCACTCCTAACGATCCCAACGTGGGATCGTTGTTGTAGGTTTGTAACAAGAATGGCAAGAATGGCAAGAATGGATGGTGATGGATTCATCGAATCCTCTCACTGTAAAAACCTTTGTCCCCCTATCCAACATCCAAGGAATGCCATCCCCGCGCTGTCCTGGGAACCGGGTTGAGGACGTCAATCCTTGGATGGTAATCAACCAAGCGATGGCGTTGTATTTGACTCATTCATTTTGTAACGTTTGGCAGCGGAATGGTATTGGAAAGATACAGTGGTGGTGACGAGGAGGAGTGCTGGAGAATGATTTTTCGAATCAGGGGCATGCAATATTCCTTACGAGTACAGGCACTCGAGAGGCAAAAGGTGTTGCGAAGACAGTCACAGGCACTTCCTTGCTTGGCTACATGCCGGAACTTGTTATTCATGTGAACCACATAGGCATTCTTTCGTATTTGGCGCAAATAATACAAGACCATTTCCGCCTTTGTCTCGTTGTAACAGAACTCACCAATCTTTCGCCAACCAAAGTATTCAAAATTCAAAAATGGTACCGTATGGATACTCGTTTGATATTGTTCTGGATTGGCAAAATACACTCGTGTAATGAGTAATGGGCCATTGGCAGCCCAACGACGATTGTTGAAATGGGTCAGAAATTCGTAGAGACAGGCCCGGGTAAACTCGTGTTTCCTTTCCAGTAGCAAAACAGCACCATTCATTTGTTTTCGTTTCTTGTCCTCGAAACCAATAGTGTTGGTTCGTTCTATAGTTTGATTCAATCGATCAAAAATCCGTTCGGTAGTCCCAGGAAGTGCGTCATCCGACGTCACATGGTGTGTGAGAGTGATGTGTTGTGTCATTCGGCTCGGAGAATCAAGATGGCCACACCACCTTGAGAGAGAGATGATGAGTCAAAACTGCTCCATGTCATTTTGTTGTCGTGGAAAAAGATTACAGATGACCACGAGAAAGAAGGAAAGTAGATCTCCAAGTTGCTGCAAGAACGTTATCATGCGTACTATTTCGTTATCATTTGTATCTACGACAATGTTCCTGCCAATGGTGCTAGTACTAGTACCTTTCACGGCAACCGTTGTCACCGGCTGGAGCCCTCCAGCACCACCACCACCTCTTGGTCATTGGGACCTGCGCACGAGACGGTCCACTCGAATGCCAGGGCCTTTCTCTCCTCCTTCTTCTTTATCGAGTGGTATTTATCAGGGTCTGCCATCATCATCATCATCATCATGTCCAAACCGGAAAAGGATATCCACCATACTTGCTTCAGTGGAAGAAAATGACCTGGACATTGGCGACGATACTGGTATAATCAAAGAAACGATAGAATCCAGTACAAATACAAATATCCAATCCAAACGAAGACGCTTCCTCAAGGCACTCCCGCAACTATTCAACAAAAATGACAATAAGGAATTGGACAAGTTGGTACTCAAGACGGCCATTCCCAGCATGATTAATTTGGGGGTGGTTCCCATTGTCAATAGTGTCGATACCTTTTGGGTAGGACGATTAGGTCTAGCCCTGGCCTTGGCAGGTCAATCGGCTGCCAATCAAGCCTGCTTTACCATTTTTTTCATGATTGCCTTTTTACCCAATATTACGGCACCCTTGGTAGCCCGAGCCGTGGCATCGGGCAATGAACAAGATGCACAAGATCGAATTTGTGAGGCTCTGTACTTGTCCAATCTTTTGGGTCTATTGGGCACTGCCTTGTTGGTATGCTTTCCTCGACAAGTCCTCAGTTTATTGGTGTTGGAACCCAATGCTCCCGCCATGAATTATGCTGCACCCTATCTACGATGGCGAGCGTTGGGAATGGTCCCCTCTCTCATGGCAGCGACTGGTTCTGCTGCCTATCGTGGCATGTTGAATACAGTGACACCACTCAAGGTTAGTTTAATGACGAATGCCATCAATTTGGTCATGGATCCACTGTTGATTTACACATCCAAAGTTGGATTTGTGGGAGCTGCCATTGCGACAGCCTTGTCTGAGGGCATTGGTGGATTGACCTATATTCGCTTGTTATTTCGACGCAAACTCATTCGATGGTCCAAGGTACTGAAACCTCCACCCATGTCACGAATCATGCCCCTCTTGCAAGGTGGAGCGGCCATGTTGTTTCGACAAATGGCAATTAATATTGGATTTTTGGTGGCCACTCGACGAGCCCAAATCATGGATCCAACGGGAGTGGCGGGTGCAGCCTATGGGATTACCATGCAAATTTATGCCGTGGGCATCATCATGTTGGTGGCCATGCAAAATTGTGCCGCGGCATTGGTCCCATCCAGTCTCGCCAAGGATGGAACCGATGCGGCGCGACAAACGGCCGATCGTCTCTTTACCTGGAGTTCCTTGGCCGGTCTTGGATTGGCCATGACTCAATTACTCTTGTTACCCATTCTCGTCCCCGCCTTTTCGACTCTGCCCGAAGTCCAACATGCCGTTCGTACCCCAGCCTTGATTGCCTCGTTGATTCACATTGTCAATGGTCCAACCTTGGCGGGGGAAGGCGTCATGATTGGGTTGGGTTGTTACAAGGATTTGGCACTCATTACGTTTGGATGGATTGCTGGCATGGTAGCTTGTCTATCGACACCATTTGGCCAAAGATTGGATGGCATCATGTGGAGTATATTAGTATCGAGTCTAGTCCAACAATTCGGGGTTATTTTCCATTACCTGAAGATTGGACCATTGGCCGTCAAGAAAGACAAGACCATCCCCAAAACCCCCTAGTAGTCGTGGAGGAGGGGACTCTGCTTTCTAAAAGTGTCGGTTCGTTGGTCCTTGGGTCCTAGTTTGAAGAATCATCATGGGGCGTGAATCTCTCTCACATCCGCAGGAAGGACAAAGGTCTTACCATTTTTTCGATGGATGGGGAAAACCTCAAGGAACACTAATGGTATTGCTACTGTATCTTTCCAACATTGTCCACGTCTATAGTAGGAGTGTCCTGTAGACGTGAGAATTGTGGTTTTTCAACTGACCAAGAAAGAAACTTCAGCCGTTGTGTAGGAGATCAAATGGTAGATTTGGGAATTTTGGTTAGTACTAACGCTAGTACCCCGTTGCCAGTTAGCCAGTGCCAGTCATTCGTGACGTCATGAACTCGTCTGTGCGTCACCTGCCACGAAATGGAACTACCGGTAGCGGCCAGGGGAAAAAATGAAGCTTTTCATGTTCAGATTGTGATGGCAAAGGTACAAGAAGAAAATGACCATGACGCTCCAAGGGGACGAAGACTTGACTACTGGTAGCATGACGATGAATCCACCCATTGGTACTACTACCTGGGATGCCACGGAACGAGTTTGTACGGTGGATGCTCACAATGTACCTACCGAAACGGGTCATGATCGAGCCACCATGCGTCACGGTCGACTATGGCATCGGGCCACGTATTGTTTGGTCCGTCACGAGGCACAGCATTTGCCACACAATCCTCAAGATGACATTTACGTCTTGGTCCAACGTCGATCCCCTCTCAAGGATTACTATCCCAATCGATTCGATCCAACCCCGGGTGGAGTGGTTGGATTTGGTGAAAGTTATACCGAAAATATACTCCGCGAATTACAAGAAGAAATGGGAATTCCCTGTCAATTGCATAAACAAGAACAATATGATGATGATGATCATCATCATCACCAAAAAGAAGAAGAAATTGAAGAAGAAGCAGCAGCACCCGCCACAGCAGCAATAGTCAAGAAATTATTTACCTTTCCCTATGAAGATGAATTTGTCAAGGTATGGGGAGAATTTTATGAATGCATCTATCGAGGAACCTTGCACGAGTTGCAACTACAAGCCGAAGAAGTGGTGGAAGTAGTACGAATGAATATCAAGGAATTACAACATCAAATGCAAACATTACCCCATGATTTCATGCCCGATTCGATTCATGCCATGAACCTCTATATTCAACATCAAGGCAATTTAAAAGTTCGTCGTCGATTTCTCAAGGGAAGTTCGGATGATTTGGAACGATTTGTCATGCGTCCCAAACTCCAAGTCATCTTTTTTGATTGTGATGATTGTTTATACGTTGATCATTGGACAACGGCTCAACAATTAACCAACAAGATTGATGAATGGTGCGTGGCCAAACATGGTCTATCCTCGGGACATGCCTATCAATTATATAAACAATATGGTACTGCCTTGCGAGGTCTCTTAGCCGAGGGATATTTGGAGGATACCCCGCAAGCGATTGCCGAATATTTAGAAGCGGTGCATGACATTGGTGTGGAACACTTGATCCAGCCCGATCCCAAGTTGCAACAAGTCTTGGCGAGTATGGATCCTACCATTCCTCGCTATGTCTTTACGGCCAGTGTGGCAACCCATGCCCGCAAATGTCTCCAAGCCTTGGGGATTGAACAATATTTTCATCCGACTATTATTGATTGCAATGTTTGTGATTTGGAAACGAAGCATTCGACTCATTCCTTTGCCAAGGCCATGGAGGTGGCTGGTGTCCGCGATCCCCAAGCTTGTTTATTGTTAGATGATTCGGTAACCAATATTCAAGCGGCCCGACAAGTGGGATGGCGAAGTATCTTGGTCGGCAAGATTGCCCGGGATTCGGGGGAACCCATCTCTACAGAACATGCCGAATTGGAAATTAATACCATTCATGAAATTCAATCGGTTCTACCAGAAGTCTTTGTGGGGCATGAGGATAAAGAAGAGTGAAACCAATCAAGAACGAGAGAGCAAATGGATGGACAAGTATAGTTTTGGATAACGCTGATCGTATTGCAATTCATTCCTTCTTTTTGCATTACTTATGGCTTTTTTACTAGAATATTTGTGGGATGATATCATCGTCGTCATCATCATTATCCCCCTCGTCATTATCTCCGTAATCGGCTGCATTGGATGGTACCAGTAACATGCGAGACAAAGCCGCAGCTAAATTTTGCAAGACGGCCGGATCATTTCCACCACCTCCGGGGACTCCCGCCAGAGACGAAGGATGTTGTTTCATGAATTGTTTACGTTCATATTCGGCCGCATCTTGACCGGTCCGTTTGACTTTGGTTTGAGCAATGATCAAATCTTTTTTATTCATGGGGCGAAGTGGTGGTAATGAAGCCAGTGGCTGCTTGCTGGATGTATTGTTAGCACTAGTCGAAGTAGTACCTGATGATGCTGCTCCTGCTGCTGCTTGTGATGCTTGTTGTACTGGATTCATGACGGCCGCTCGGGAATGTTCCTTCATGACTTCTCGGACTGACTCCAATGCCGCACACTGACAGAGTTCTTTAATGTCACTTCCCGAATATCCTTGCAATGTCTTGGCCAATTCGGGCAAGTACATTTTCGCACTCTTATCCATGGGATGACGAGCCAGGGTCAATTGTAAAATTTCATAACGTCCTTGTTCGGTCGGTAGTTCAATGCGAAACATGCGGGGCAGTCGTCGTAAAATGGCACTATCCACTTGATTGGGACGATTGGTAGCACCCAAGACCAAGACGGGTTGGACATCGTGTCGCGTCGAAATGCCATCCCACAAAGTCAAAAATTCCGCTTTAATGGCATTGCCAGCCGAATTTTCACTCCCATCCCGAGGATTTAAAAAGGTATCCAATTCATCGACAAAGATGATGGAGGGTGCCAATTTGCGCGCCAGAGAAAAAATGGCATCAATCAATTTGTTGGATTCTCCAAACCATTTGCTCATGATTTTGCTCAATTTGACGG
>SWEM01000208.1:0-48190 GCA_019593585.1 Nitzschia palea | reverse complement strand
CCCCTCCTCTTTCTATAGTAGTAGTACCTGCTGCTGCTGCTGTTGCATCGTCGTGTAACGTTCATACATGCGTCGTAAATTGGCTACCCAACCATTGGCTTCGGTACCACGAGCCCCGGCAGTCAAGATTAATCGACAACGTTGATCATCACAGGGACCACTCATCTCACAACTCACAAAATGTCTCTTCTTGTAGAGACATGCTGAATATCGACCGTAGCGGTAGTAGTAACAGTAGTTTCTCCTGCCCCTCCTCTTTCTATAGTAGTTGTAGCAGCAGCTGCTGCTGTTTCATCGTCGTGTAACATTTCCAAAACAACTTTGGCATCTTCTTTCCATCCTTGCCAGGAGGCTAATCGAGATTTTAATCGTGAGTATTGACTGATTTGTGCCGTCACTTGATTTTGTCGTTGCAGATTATCCGCATCCCAAAAGGATGGCAACGATGATTCGGTTTTCAAATCTTGAAGGAGTTGATTCAGATTGGCCGGCATCGACCGGATATTGGCATGATATAACTCCAAGGCTTGTTGAAATTCACGTTTGGTATCACCCATTGTTTCCTCTTACACAGTTTTACTCTTTTTGGAATTGGTACTAAAGAGTCGAAACGACGAGTGGGATAGCGATGATGACGATGACCATGATAATGACGGTCGAAGAGCAGCCTGCTTGCAGCATTCAGGAAGTTGAGAAGAAAAAGCGATGGCACGGGGAAGAGTCCTCAGAGGACGAAATGAAGTGAATAATATGGACAGCATGATGGTAGAATAACTGCCATACACGTTCGATTTCATCATGATAGGTAGGTTGCACAGATGGAAAGCAGAAGAGCCAAACATTTTGCGTCGTTTCGAAAATCGTCCGTCACAAGTTGGGCCAAACGAGTCAAGAACGACGGGGTACTACGGTACATGCATAATTAACTACCGACATTACGTTAGTATAATACTGTTACCAGGTACCTGGTATGTACGTGACACATGACCACAAGATGCAATAAAAGTTAGTTATTAGGGGGCAGTGAACGGATTACAAATAACGAATCAAAACGACATCACATAACCGCAAAAGACACACTACCGGTAGTACCTGAAAAAAAAAGGATTCGAGAGTGATTTGACTTTGAGAATCGTTCACTTTTGTTCAACGTATGTAGTTGTGAGGTCCAGAAACCGGGGCATTATAGAAAAGACGAAAGAAATCGAAGCAGGAATGTGGCGAACATGTTTATTATTGGAGAAACAATGGGTGAGCTTTTAGATCCACTTTGTGGTCCGATCCTTTCGTGTTTTGTATTCTCCAACACCACCTATAGTACCTGGTACTTATGATGTATCACACGCAATTATCTATAAACTCGTATATAAAGTATTGTTGCTTAGAAGTCATCAATCCCATTGACCTTTGTTCGTTTCTGGTGCCTTGTTCGCGTGCAGAAGGCCTACTACCCGTACGTGAGAGAAGCCAGGCTGACGAGGCATAGGTCGTCTTGTGTGAGATATTGTAGCAATTGAACAACAATAATACTGTTCCAATGCATGGGGAACAGCGAGTAGGAGTATACAGTGCTGGCGGTCGCCCCCTTGCTTGTTCTTCCCTTGCTTTGTGACTATCGATGATACAAAGAGAAATTCGAACTAGTAAGGCGAAACGACGGGCGCCTTTATATTACTAGAGTTCCCGCGTTAATTAAGCAGTCCGGTTGCGACGTGTTCTCAAGATCAAAATCGTGAATAACTTTTAAGCAATGCTCGACGTTGGTTGTTGTTATGCTAGCAGTTCCCATGATTCGCAGTGCAATCTACCACCATAGGCCGAAGATGGCGACGACATTGCCAAAAATATACTACAAGTGTACTATCGTGAAATTTTGGAGAGTTTCAAATCCAGGCAGAAACCCTGTTAAGTGAGACAGGAGGCCGTCTTTCAGGTTCAAGTCAACTGTCGTGCTTGCTGCTCCATCCATAGTCCTGCCACGATCAGATTCGTCGAAAAAGTCACTAGGAGTGGTGCACCACGGTCATTTGATATCTCATAAAACAACACTTTCTCCCCCTTTGTCACCAACAATCATGTGAGTAGAGCCATTTGCTTAATATCCAATAGTGCAGTGGTTACACTGCTGCATGATCTGCCCTGTACAAGTATACAAACTCACTGTCCGTTCTCATTTCTTTTCCAATGCAGAAAGCTTGTTACCGATGAAGTTTTTTGGTCTAGTTTTCCTTTTTGGCATCGTCCTTTCATCCCTACACCACGCTGAGGGTCGTCGTGATGAAGAAAGCTATAGGCAGCCTCGCGGTGTCTCTGTCAGGAGAAGTAAAACCCAACGACGCATGAGTGATGACATTCAGCAGGAAATTCGTACTCTGAAGAAAGCTGGTGGCGGTGGTGGTCCTGGTGCTGGTGGCGGTGGGGCAGCAGGCAAGGGTTCTTCTGCCAAGGGAAATACCTGCAAAGATGCCGCCACTTATAGTGCTGCCTATGATTCGCTTGCAGCTCAATGCACTGCTACACAGGCGGCAATCGATACTGGGGTTGTGAACGTGAATACTCAATCAACTGCATACTGCGCCCTCTTGGTGACACCAAATAATCCGATTCCAGATGGAACATTCGGAAATGCAATGGTTCCAGTTATTTCTGCATTTTGCACTCCTTTGATGAACCAAGCTTCACAAGCTGATGCTGCTTTTGCTGCACTTCTTAACCTTCAAAGATCTGTACTGAATTCATTCAGTCAACAAGCTGGTCTGTACAATCAAGTTCTAAGCCTGATTGCTCAGTGTACACCAAGCGGCATCATTCCAGCAGATAGGGCAACACCCCCAGCTGATTGCATCGCTGATCCACTTCCTGTCTTTCCTGCAGCCTGCCCTTAGTAGGTTCTTGTTTGGTCTAACCGGGAAAAATGGTTGTAGTTTACCCACTATGTTCAAGAATCCCATGTCAGTTAAATGAAAAGCCAGTAAAATCTTCATTCAGGGATGTCAGTCGGTCAGTCCACTCCCGTAGAGTATTTGTTCAACAACAATTGAACCAAGAAACATGCCGGTATGGTGCTTTTTCATTATTATTTGTTGCATGTAAGTTGGTCCTTGTCAAAGTTTTAGTAGGAATCTGCTGCATTAAAAACAGGCAAAGAATCATCGTCCTACTAGCTTGTACCGCCACTGAGGATTGACTATCTATCCAACAACCTCTAATGCAAGAAAATCCCATGCGTTCGGCATGACGTTCATGTATGCGTCGTAAATTGACTACCCAATCATTGGCTTCGGTACCACGAGCCCCGGCAGTCTAGCTTAATCGAGAGGGTTGATCATCACTGGGACCAATCATCTCACAATCAACAATAATGCTCTTTCTTGTAGAGACATGCTGATATCGATGCTCTTTCTTGTAGAGACATGCTGATATCGACCGTAGCGGTAGTAGTAACAGTAGTTTCTCCTGCCCCTCCTCTTTCTATAGTAGTTGTAGCATCTGCTGCTGCTGTTTCATCGTCGTGTAACATTTCCGAAACAACTTTGGCATCTTCTTTCCATCCTTGCCAGTAGGCTGATCAAGAATTTTATCCTGAGTATGGACTCATTTGTGCTGTCAATTGATTCTGTCGTTGCTGATTATCCGCATCCCAAAATGATGGCAACGATGATTCGGTTTTCAAATCTTGAAGTATTAGATTCAGATTGGTCGGCATCGACTGAATATTGGCATGATTTATTTCCAAGGCTTGTTGAAATTTTCGTTTGGTATCACCCAATGTTTCCTCCAAGACATTGTGTTGTTTTATTCGGAATTTTACTAAGGAGTCGAAACGAGGAGTGGGATAGGGATGATGAAGGCATCAATGAAAATGACGAAGATAATGATCCCGACGTCCTTGATAATGAAGCTCGAAGATCTGCATGCCTCCAGCATTCAGGCAGCTGAGAAGAAAAGCCATGACACGGGGAAGAGTCCTCAGAGGATGGAACGAAATGAATCATATGGACAACATGATGGTGGAATAACAGCCATACAAGTTCGATTTCATCATGATCAAAAGGGCAAGAATGGGTGATTTACGTCCAACGTTGTTACCACCTGAAATGGATCGATCCAATCAAGCGGAGTAGAATCACACCTAGGTATCTACCCAGGTAATAATAAGTATCTACCTGCCATATGACGGGGTTCCTGGTACCCATACCGTCTCTACCGGTGGCCGGTGGGCAGTGGGAGCTGTTTACTTACAGTCAACGTGGGTCTTTTTCGGATTATACCCTCAATTAAAACCATCGGATGTCACAGTCAAATACTCCGTAATTGTCCGTAATTAACCACCGTAACCATTCCAAGGGGAACCCACGGATCTATGTCGTGTGGAACGCCATCACTGGATTGTGATGAACTAACGTGAGAGGAATGGTGGGCTGTGTCCCCATAAGTAATGATTCGCAGATTTTGAATATTTAACGTATTAGCTAATAAATGCCAGGTATGTTACGGTGTGACGTTGCAGTAAGCAGGGCCATCTTTAAATGGACAAGGAGTGAGCAAATATTTATTGAATGCACTTTGATTTCCAGTGTTGTCAGATGCTTTCTTGCGAGGTTCAAGCTTGGATTCTCCCAGATTTTACATTCACACTTGGAATTCATTACGATTTCCGTATATATGTCTAGTCGTTTAGAGAAGTCTTCTTAATGGCCACGAAGTCGTGACTTTTATTTTCAGGCAGACGTTACGCGATATCCTATACAGAACGCAACGATACATTTGCATAGAGAGAGCCTTTCCTGCTTTATGACTATTGATGACGATGAAGACAAATGCCACCACCCGAAGGCGAAAAGGCAAGAGAGGCCCCGCATTAGTTAGGCAATACGGTTGCGACATGATCCATTAGTAAACTTCAAGCAAGATCAAAGAAACCATCACCGAAAGTCGTGAATAGAATACGCTTTTACACCCACGCGACACTGCTATATAATAGGTAGTCGTTTCGTCGCAGCCAATCTAGGCCGACGTTGCCAAACTTATATGCATCATGAAATTTTGCAGAGTTTCCAGTGAAACCGAACTTGCGGCTCTACTAACGTAGTATCGTTCTTCCCTAGAACCAGTACTACCACGTGCCCTATGTCCCTCCAAAAGCGAACACCACCCCAACTTTTGCAGAGGATATGGTCATTTGATCTCATAAAAAGCAACACCTTTCTCGCTGCTACCAACAATGTGAGTAGAAATACTAAATGACTAGTGATGCTGGCTGCTCCCTTTTTGTTGCCTGCTTGCAGCAGGGCTGGAGTGGTCACACTAAACATTCGATTGGTCCGGTGCCTCTGTCATGCGTGTTCTGCTTACCAATTTTCCATTCTTCATGTTATGCAACGCAGCAAGTTTGTAACCAATGAAATTTTCTGGTCTCGTTTGCCTTCTTGGCACCGTTCTGCTTTCCTCCCACCAAGCGGTTGGTCGTGACGACAACAACAGGCAGGTTCGCGCCAGCAGAACAACTAGAACACGACGCATGCTTGATCAAGATGGCAGTGATCAGGGAAATCGTACTCTAAAAAAAGCTGGTGGTGGTGGTGGAGGAGGCAAGGGTGCATCTGCCAAGGGAAATCCTTGCAAGGACACTGCCACTTACAGCGCCGCCTATGATGCGCTTGCGGCTCAATGTACTACCACGCAGGCGACAATCACTACTGGGCTTGCGAATGTTGATACTCAAGCTGGTGCATACTGCTTCCTCTTGGTGCCATCAAGTGATCCACCACCACTGGGAACATTTGGACTTCCTTACGTACAAGATATCTCAGACTTTTGCACTCCGCTATTGCAACAAGCTTCGCAAGCAGATGGTGCTTATAATGCCCTTCTTAACCTTGAAAGATCGGTACTGAATTCCTTCAGTCAACAGGCTAGCCTGTACAATCAAGTTTTGAGCCTGATTGCTCAGTGCACACCAACCGGCGTCATTCCAGCAGATAGGACATCACCACCAACTGCTTGCATCTCTGGCCCAGTTCCTGTGTTTCCTACAGACTGCCCTTAGGTGGTTGATCTTGCCTTGGCTTGATTCTTTGGCCTGACAGGGAAAAGGAGGATTGTCATTAAGCACCTATACATGTTCAAGAATATTTGTCTCATAATGTCCACGGGCAATCAGGCACCACGCCTGATGATCCAGCAAGTTACAAAATGAAGGAAGCTAGTAGTAGCAAGAAGGAGAGCATTCAGGATTATCATTCAGTCCTTCATCCACTTTCATTGTACTGCCTTGTCCAACTACAATGGAAGAAGCATGCCGGAATACTGCTTTCTCATTATTATTGGTTGCGTGTAACTGTAATTTAATCATGGATGGTGCCCTTTACTGTTAATCATGTTGTCGACGTTTTCAGTACTCTACTACCGGTAGTACTTCTCTTACCAATGGCTACACGTACCTGTACCATTGTGACTCTGCTGATGATGGTCATGATAGTCGTCGCTCGCCAGCAAATGTCTTGGCTGGGTTCTAGACAGAACTCTGTATACCTAGATGTCGCATAGAGAATAGAAACAACACACTCACAGAACAGCTGGGTACAAGTACTTGTACTAAGTGTACCAGCAACTACCTTGAGATTTAGGTATGTGCCGAGTTACCTATCCTCCAATCCTTAACCTCACAGTCACACTGAGATCATCACCGCAAAAAGACCTGACAATAGAGGGGTTGCTGTGTGGCCATTCAAGACCTTGCAGGAAAAGTTATTCAATTCACAGAAGCAAATTTGCGCACTACCGGTGGCTACCACAATCGAGTAGGACTCTCCTGGAAGGACCTTGAGATCGAGAGTTTCATCATTGTGTCCAACAATAGTTCGGGTGATCGGAAGGTTGGAGAATAGGCAGGATAGATTTGTTCGGCATCTACCGCAATGATCTGTTCCTGCTTGTTCTTATCCGCCATGGCTTTTTGGTTGAGTGCCAAACCCATGTATCCCCCTTGAGTCTTACCAAAAGCCTGTGACGATAGTTGTTCCAACGAGAGCTTGTGTTCTGGAGTTTGACCTGGAACAATCTAGGCTTTCCAGAGGCGAACGATACCCTTGCCACCCGCCGTTGCCGTAGGATACTTGTGAGAGGGGATCACAACCATTCCTTCCACTTGCTAATAGACAGGAATGGATTGTATTCTTCGGTATTCCATGGGATGATGTGTTGCAAGACGATTGGTCTTCTTGCCTTGTTTACCTTCTTTTTGTTTTTGTCGCTGCTTCTGGCCTTGCTTGATTTCTACAAGTCTCCACTAGTTCAAAATGGAATACCAACCTTTCG
Organism: Nitzschia palea; assembly: GCA_019593585.1. Classification (NCBI taxonomy): domain Eukaryota; phylum Bacillariophyta; class Bacillariophyceae; order Bacillariales; family Bacillariaceae; genus Nitzschia; species Nitzschia palea. The sequence continues at coordinate 40,870 of SWEM01000208.1, read as the reverse complement.
AGGAAGAAAGAAAGAATTGTGACAGCACTCACATAGTATAATCACCTTTTCTTGGGATTATTATCTTCCTGAAGATCATTCCATCATCTCGTGCAATGGCCAGAAGGACCTTACCGATGGAACAAAGACAGCAGTTGGCTCAAAAGCACCGTATGAATCGGAATGTTGTGTCCAGTCAACCCCTTATTCCACCCCACAGAACCGACGCTCCATGAATGCTCGGCAATAAGTCATGCAATGGCTATTCAATGTGTCTTGCTTGCTTGCGGCGTTGGATGGCGAGGTCCGTGCTTGACTGCGTTCCTGTGTACACTTGACATTGAGACCACTGGGCAAGTGTTTTTCCGTACAGCACTATTGACCTTGTTGACATTTTGTCCTCCCGTTCCATCACTTCTCGCTCATAAAGGTAATTTCCAAGTCTTTGTCAGTTTCATCCGAAAAGATTGGAGCCTGCAAATGTTGTTTTTCGTTTGTTATAGGCACTAATTGACATAATCTGCCAAACGATGGGCCCCCTTTTCTCCCTTTAACCATCCATAGGGATATTGACCAGATCCAACACCATTACCACAACTGATTACCGATTCTTATTTGTACCCGACAACCCCTCCTGGTGGAGAATCTTCTTCAACGCAATAAAATTCCATGCGTTCGGCATGACGTTCATATTAAATAGTACGCTGACATTGCCGTAAACAAGACAATGCAAAAGTATAGAGCTTTGAAACGCGTGAGCAAAAATTATGGTTGAAACGATCGCTGCATTATGTAAAAAGTTAAAAACCTACTACCGGGTAGTATGGGTGAAAGGATCGGTGCACGATACATTTCTTTTGTTTTCAGATCCTCTCTTGCTGGGTTCAAGCTTCTTACTTTTTTAATCACGTGTAATTTGTATATTCTTCTTGATGAAGAGAGTTCTTTACGGACAGGAAGGCGATCTCACAGTAGTAACTGTAAACTTCAGCCTCTTGTGCAGATAGTATTGGTCGCATACTGCAGGCATTGGACGACCAGCAATGGCAATCTAACTCACTACTCCAAGTACCGTATAATATTTCTATTTTTCGTGGTCGATCTTGCCATCAATATCGATCTACTCCACTGTCCTGCACACGACAATCTCCCATGCACCAGATACGTAAAGTGATCCGGCGATTACCCTGATACCAGGTATGCAACGACGCAAAAATGCACATGAAATAGCGTCTTCTAGAAGGCGAAAAAGCGAATAGGCTCTAATATAAAGGCCCCGCGTTCATTAAGCAACAAAACGGTTACGACGTAAAAATGGAAAGAGCAAAAATACCACCGAAAAAGTGAATAGTGAATAGAATTCGCTTTTCATTCTAGTTTGTTGTTGTTTATTGTCGTCGATGTTGTCCAATCTAGGTCGAGGATGGCGACTTGGCCAAAATTACAAAAACAAAATTATCGTAATATTTTGGAAAGCCTCGAATCCAGAACCCCCATAAGTGAGGAGATACAAGGTTCTCGTCAATAGTCTTGCTAGTGGATCCATCCCTAATAAAGCGATCAGGCAAATTCGTCGAAGCAATAACTCTTAGTCGTACACTTTCCAGGAGGTTTTTCTTCATTCTTTTGCTTTGTCGAAGAAGCGCATCTGGAAGACATGTTTCTCACTCCAAACGCGAACACCTTCAAGAATCTGCATCCGGATATGGTCATTCCTTGTTCTCATAAAGCGACAACACGTTCTTGCTGCTAGTAGTAACAACAATGTGAGTAGAGCAAATTACAAAATAACAAAATGCTGCTTGCAGTTGTCATTCTCTGTTGCCTCTGCCTTGTTGTCATTCCTGCAAACTCACCGGATTCCATTCCTGCTCTTATCTAAAGCAAAAGCCAGGTTGTACTGTAGTAACAGATGAAGCTTTTTAGTCTCGCATTCCTTGGCATCGTTCTTTCCTCCCACCAAGTGGTTGGAGACGACAGACGCAAGAAGGATGTGCGGGGTGTCTCCGCCACCAGAAGTAAAACAGAACGTATGCTCGATGAGCCTGGTGATGGTGCTGATGAGGCTCAGCATCATCGTAAAGTGAAGAAAGCTGGTGGCGGTGGCGGTGGTGGTGGCGGTGGCGGGGGCAAGAACTCTGCCAAAGCAAATCCCTGCAAAGACACCACCTCTTTTCTCACTGCCTATCAATCGTTTTCGAGTCAATGTACTGACACGACGGCTGCAATCGCTTCTGGTGTTGTCGCACTTCAGGGATTGCAAAAGGTCTACTGCGACCTGTTGTCAACATTGGAATATGACTATCCTCCAGATGGTGTTTACGGTCAGCCATTTTCTCCAGCTATTAGAGATGCTTATTGTGGCCCGATTATCAGCGACGCTGCAAGAGCAGATATGACCTATAATGACATTCTGAACAAGCAAAATGCCATCCTTGCTTCAGTCAATCAAATGAATTCTCTGTACAATCAAGCTCTGAACCTGATTCTTCAGTGTTCACTCACTGCTGGCGTTGTACCAGCAGATATAACTCAACCACCAACCACTTGCGTCAGTCAAGTAGCTCCAACCGTCGTTCCACCCTGTTAAGTTGTTGGGCAGAGAAAGGGAAAAGGATGTCTTTTGAGCCTATGGAAGATTGTTTTTATGTGTCCTCTTGATAATCCAGGCAACTCCTTACCCATATAAACAAGATCCTTCAGGCATATCCCTTCCATACTTGTGTAAGAAGCATGGAAACATGATACGCAGAACCTTGTTTCCTTCATATTTGTTCCTCGTAATGCATATAACTATAACAAAGTATCACTGTCTGTCGTTGTAGCCGTGCATCTTGTTTCAACATTTCCAAGCAAGACAAGAATAGTCATCCATGGGTGCCATGCATGATGCTCATCATTTCATCACCGGGTAATATTATCGTGCCGCATTGAAGCATCCTCCCGTCGCTGACGAACGGAGACGGACGATGATGCGTGAATACTATAGTAATATTATTCATATGTACACTATGTAGAAGACCTGGTACCAAGGCCGACGACAGCTTCGCCTCGGCCAACAACAATCCATTTTTTTGTTTCACTCTCAACTCCTTCCCGCAAAAGGCCCCAGAAGAGAGATACGTCTGATTCATATACATTATGTTGGCTGCTTGTAGTAGAAGACTCGTGCTCCGTTCGGCGGCATTGACTGCGAGGCCAATCGCGTCAACTATTCATCCAATTCCAGTGTGAGTGCCGATGCCTGCATTCGATAAGTATCATCCGTGGCCTTGGCTACTTTGCCGATTGGAAAACACTCACCAAACACATCCCTCTCCTTTTCATTTGAAACAAACTCTTTTGGCTCTTCTATTCTCCTATTCCCTTACTGGTACAAGTCGATCCTATTCCTCATCTGGGACATGTTTCAAGGATTTATCCCTATCACATGTAAAGTTCACTTCTTTTTTCAATTTTCCCCATTTTGCATGTTTCGTACCACGCGAATAATGAATCTCTCTACAACCTCATTGTTTCGGAATCTTACCTGTCGAATGCATATATATTTTCTTTTTATAAAAATGCAGTGTGGTGGGAATGCCTGCCTTGAGTCCTACCATGGAAACGGGAATCTTGGCCGAATGGTACATTCAAGAAGGATCGAGCTTTGCTGCCGGGGAAGCCGTTGCCAAAATTGAAACGGACAAGGCCAGTATTGATTTTGAAGCACAAGATGATAGGTTTTGTTGCCAAAATTTTAATGGACGCAGGTTCTGGTGCGGATATTCCGGTCAATACTCCCATTATGATTACAGTCGAAGATGAAAGTGATGTTGCCGCATTTCATGATTACGTGTTGGAATCCAACACCGACAATGTAACGGCAGCAGCAGCGCCACCAACTCCACCACCACCCGTAGCAGCAGCTCCGGCACCAACTCCAGCCCCCGTGGCTGCGCCAGTGCCAGTCACGGCCGCCCCGGTACCAACCCCGCCACCACCACCATCCCCCGTCGTAGCAGCAGTACCTCCACCATCCATGGAGGCATTAATGGCGGCTGTTGCACCGGTCATGTCCACTGGATGGGGTGAGTTTGCCAAACTCAATTCTCCGATCCTTAAAACCCTTTCCAAACAACAAAATGACTACATCAGCAAGTATGGAACGACTGGCCAATTGCCCCTTTAGAAGTAAAAGCTGTGAACAACTGGTAGTAGTGCAATAAGGGATGTAATTTTTTGTCTATGACTGTGAAAGTTAGGTAGTCTTAGTCGACTTTGGTTACCCAAAAATCACCAAGCATATAGGTGGGATACAAGACGGCTCGCATGAACAGCTACATACAATCTATCCTCTTTAGACATTTACAACAGATATAGCTTCTCATCAGATACAAGAGAAACGGGATCATGGCGGATTCGTTCTAGAGCGCGCAAATACCAATACTCGAGCTGGCTTTTCAGATTTGAGACTTATCAGTTTGGAAACCTGCATTGCCGTCATGGCAGTACAGTCTTCTCCATCCACTGATAAGAGTCGATCGCCGACTTCAACTCGGTCTGCAAGTACGCTGGTGTCCTTGATAGCATGAACTACAGGCATTCCACCGTTTGGCGTGTCAATGACCATGCCAAGTTTGCCAGCAGGAGCAACTACATCGTAGCGCTCCTCGGGCTCTGAGAATTGTTGCTCAAAGGATGAATCATCAGCAAACAATGATTCGCCCATGCGGCCAATCTTCGACATTATGCCAGATCCTGTTGACGAGCTCTTGGTGAACTCTTCGGACATGAGCCTTGATCTACCAGATACAGATGGCGGCTGACCAGCCATTTGTCGTCGATATTGGCGGGCGTAGTCATAATCTTCACCGACACTGGCAGTAATTTCATCTTTTTCAAGACCTCCGATCAGCATACCACCAGGGGCGAACATGGGGTCACCTAGCGTACTCACATCATCCTGTGGTTCCACAAGAATTTCACTGGAAAGTGTTGGGTACGGTGAGTATTCTACAAAGGAAGCAAACGCGTACGGGTCAATCTGAAATTGAACTTACGTCGATACAGCCATTTTGGGCGCCCCATTTGTTTCGGGTGATACCTGAGACTGCTGGTGGCCGTCATCTTGAGCTTGGTCGCCAGTCAAACGTATGTAGAGGAAAACTGCTAGCAACAAGAACGCCGCACCACCAACAGATGCTCCAGCAATCACGGCGACATTCGATTTCTCTGATTTCTGGCTATTGTCCGGAGGAAGTGGAGAGTTCGTTTGTGCTGCCAAAGTAGGTGAATTCGACGGTTCACGAGAGGGGGAAAATGCACTTGGCGAGTTACTTGCTGCAGACGAGGGTCGGGACGACGGAAAGAGTGAAACTGTTGGAGTCAAAGTCGGCAAGGGCGTAGGTGTCAGTGTAGGTTCCAAGGTTCCTGAAGGAGTAGGGTCCGGTGTCACCGGCATGGCGGTAGGGTTCCTTGTTGGCTGTATGGTGGGACTTGGAGTAGCTCTACGTGTCGGTGCAGTGGTTGGAGGAAGGGTCGGCTTCCCTGTAGGAGGAAGAGTCGGCTTCCTTGTAGGAGCATCAGTTGGGCTTCGCGTGGTAGGGAATGGCGTAGGTCGACGCGTTGGAGCCTCTGTAGTAGGGCTAAGGACGGGCTGAGTGGTCGGACTAGGCGTGGGCGGAGGTGATGGTGTTGGCACAAGAGTTGGCGTGTCTGACGGAGCATCAGAGTAAAATTCCGAGGGGATTGCCGGCCTTGCTGTGAGACTAACGGATGGTGATTGATTCGTTTGAAAAAATCTGGTGGGTTCAACAGTGGTGCGTAACGCAACCGGGACCGCAACTGGAGCATTGTTCCACGGCTGATCGGCCCTCTCGTCGATTAGTGAAGGTGACTGCGATGTTGAAGCATGGGCAACATTCGAGGGGGAGTGTGCAGTTGATCCCGTTGACGGTTTTGAAGAAGGTACATTCGATCCAACAAACGACGGTTTAGGTGGCATGGATGGGCGTTTTGAAGGTGTCGCCAATGGAGCATTTGATTCAACAATAGACGGTTTCGACATCGGTTGTGCAGTTGGAGATATCGACGGACGATGAGACGGAGACGACGAAGGTGAATCAGAGTCAATGGTAGCAAGAGGCACATGGGATGGACGTTTGGATGGTATCGACGACGGAACATCAGATGCAACAAAAACCGGTTTTGAAGAACGTTGTTCAGTTGGAAATTTTGAGGGACGTCGAGATGGAGACCATGACGGGGAGTCAGAAGCGGTTACGGATGGTTTTGTCGAAGAGGTTATTGTAGGCACATGTGATGGACGTTTGGAAGGTGTTGACGACGGCGCGTCCGATGCAAGAACCGTTGCATTTGATGAATTTCGGGAAATCGGCCAATTCGATGGTATCGATGTAGCGACCGAAGGTTGACCAGTAGTAGTTTCCGATAGATTTTGTGAAGGGATAGGTGCAGGCATAGGTGATGACAAGAGAGTAGTAGAAAAAGAGGGGAAGAGGGTTGGTGAGAAGGATCGTCTCAAAAACAAGGTCAACGTTGGCTCCATGGATTCCCTAATGGACGGATCCCTCGACGGTCTACTAGCTCCGGCACTACTTGGGCTCGTCATTATGGAGGATGCAGGCGACGGAGTCTCAGGTGCAATTGACGATGGAGAGGAAGTGACGGAAGGCTCAGGGAGTGGCGATGGGCTGGGAGAGTTCGGCCCAGGAACAATTGAATGTTCATCTGTCGGCTTTAGAGTATCGACCAAAGAAGGCACATCACTTTGATTCGTTGACGATGCATCAGGAGATGACGACGTGAAATTCAAGTCGGATGGTACAAGAGATGCTTGTGTCGAGTTCGACGGCGTGACATTTGGAGATGTTGATTCAACCACTGTAGGACGAGGAATAGGAGCCCCCGAAACCGATTGAATCGGCTGTAAACTTGCTTCTGCCGGACTCGCTGAAGGAACGATCGGTCCTACACCACTTGGCAAAACAGTTGGCTTGCTCAAGTCTTGATCATTCGGAGACGACAATGACGACGGATACAACGAAACTGCCGGAGGGGACGAAGTAGACGAACTCGGCGCTTGCGCAGTCGAGGGCTGGATCGACAATGAACTGACCTTGGTTGGTTTCATTGATGGATTGGAACTCGATATTGGGGAAGTCGGCAGCGCTTGAGCGAGAGTAGGAGTCGTTGATGGCTGATCCGAAGCAGCCACAGTTGTCGCCGGGATCTCCGACGGTTCTTGAAATGGTCGGGTGCTGGGACCAGAAAAGGGCACGGCCGATGGAAACGACGTAATGGCTGCGGAATTGGCCACCGTTGGAACCAAAGTTTGAGGGGAAGTACTGATATTCTCTGGTTTCAAGACGGTTGGAGACAGGGATGGACTGGCGGACGGGGAGAGGACAGGTCCATCGATAGGCGCAACAGCCGATGGAGGAAACGAAGTTACCTCGGTCGTGTTTGCCGATGGACGAAAGCTTGCAGTCGACGGGGAAAGTGAAGGAGCGTCGGATTCGATTATGGATGAATTGAGAGTGGGGGCACGAGAATTAACCTCGGATAGCCCAGGAGGTTCGACAAGAGTGGGCGACATAGATGATGTTGTGGAGAGCTCTGACGAAGACGCTGATGACGCTACGGCGCTCGGTTCCGCTGAAGCAGACCACGAGGGACCTGACGATGGAGCGATAGACCCATTCAAGGAACCCAATGGAACCAACGACGACGGAATCATTGAACTTACCCAACCAGTTGTATTTGCAGTTGGCGTCGCGGTCGGTTCAGGAGTAATCGTTGGTCGGGGCGAAATGCTAGGGCCAAGAGAGGGAGCTGCGGAGATCGTAGGTGATGAACTCACTGAAGGCGCTGAAGAGTTCGTTGGTGGGGAGCTCCCTGAAGGAACCGCTGAAGGCGCGGGGACTTGTAGAAAGCGAGAGGATGCTCGAAGGGACGGCTTCTGTGCCTCTTTATGATTGTTTCCATTATGCTTTATCCTTCCCAGAGACGGGTTCATACCGTGGCTCGGAGAGACATGGAGTGCCACAAGGACGAGCAATGTCGTTCCAACTTTGGCGAATCGGAAGCTGTTTGTTGTCCCATTGCTCGAGGCAGGTTTCGGCGGTTGTCTCTGTGTCATCGACTTATCGGAGCATATCATTGTTCTGAAACAAAGCCCACCTTTTCCATCGAAAACTTCGGATAGGGACATTGCAATGATTCCGACTGGATAAGAAGTGAACTCAAATATAATTCCACACGCGTCAAAAGGTTTCCACAAATAAGCTTTCCCAACAATGCCTTGCGAATCGGCTTCAAGTCAACTTTCCAATCGACGCAACAGCCTGCGCAGAAGGTAGATACAAAAACGACTTTTATAGGGATCTCCAACAAGTGTTTCCAACAAAGTCTTGGTGGAATGGGTATTGCTTGTCACCTATCAAATTGGACACCAAAAAAATGCACACATCCAGACTTTTTGCCGTTATCTTTCAACCACGAGCTAGCTCTTGATCAGGAAGCCGCCGCGAGAGGTTTTACATTTGATAGTTAATTAATAAAAGATAGTCCAATTCCTAACGATGCGACATGTATCAGACGCCCGAGTTTATATTGTTCCTTGATTCAGCGCTCCAATCGTGTGCGAAGACGTTGGTATCCGCAACTGCCAAATGCAGTTCTCTCGTTGAAAAATTTATGTTCTGGCGTGAAGAAAACCCGAGGCTGCCTCGGCGTTTCGGAACCATGTGCATGTGATTCCTGTTGAGGTACATGTGGGCAGACGGCAGTCGTGAACAGTACCGCGATGGGTCGTGAGTCGTGAGTCGTGATGAGTGGTGGAGTCCATAGGCCGAACCCACTACCGGTGGACAAATTGCATGGACCAACCACTCTATTACAAAGGCAAGTACATGTACCTTGTGCCTTGTACGTGATACTCGTTCTTCCCAATCATTTTCGACACGCAAGTTCTTGTACCTGGTGCAAGACTTCATTTGTTATTAGGTACAAGGAACCATACCTGGGGTACAGTACCTGGTACCACAATCGCACGTGCTGTCTGCGTTCGCATACGTACGTACTTGGTTGAAACACAGGTGGGAGGCCGACGCGGGAGACACGTGCTCTCGGGTCATCATTCACAGATAACAAATCACACTAACTGTAGGGCCTTCCGCGACCAGAAGATACCTGCGCATCGTTTGGTACCTGGTACAACAAATCCGTACCTGGTACCAGGTACTTTCTGCACAATTGGACAGTGCTGGTCAAAAGCAACTGTTGTACACTTATATGGCATGTGACTGACACATCATCAACGAAGTACAACGCAAAGACTCACTGGGCGTTCGTATATGCCCAAAGTCTGTGCCTGGACAAGAAAGTTCGTCGACGAATCGAACTGGGATAGAGTGCGGTAGTTGAAACTAGCAATCGTGCGAAACCACGAAAAATGAGAGCCTTTTGGTTGTTTCTTCCTTTCTTGTCCCCAGCGATACGAAACTGAAACGGGGTCGTCACGTCCTTGCTAGACAATAAGATTATGTATCAGACTTGCTTGCTTTGCATGAACAAAGTTAAACTTAAATCTGAATTGCAAAACTTCTATTTCATGGTCTAATTATACATGTCTGTAGATGTAAATCGTTTAAAGACGTCAAATCTCAAGCCCCCCCTACTCGAGTGAGCACTGGGTAGCAATGTGTGTCGGCGATAAGCGAGGGTTTTGTCACCCCGCCAAGCGCCAATAGGGGTGCCAACATGGTTGACGGCGGGTGACCACTCTGTTTTTCATCGTAATGTCGCTTGCACATTTGATTCCATGCAGAGCGAGCCTTTTTGGTGCAACCCACATGGCAACACAATCGCTTTTTGGCTCCATGAGCAATACAAAGTCCACCTTGGACTGCAATATTGCAACAATCGGAACGTTCACATTTTTTTCGAGCCGGTCCATGGGCACTGCACATACCAGCCTTTTTCACATTCTTGGTACAGCCTGGATGTCCACATTGTTTTCGTTTCGCACCATGAGAAATGCAAAGTCCACCCTGCACAACACTATTTAAGCATCCTTCCCTTTTGCATTTGCGTCCCGTCCGTTTGTGTTTCGTGTCCATATTGTCGTCCGAAATCGTTCTTTCTCTGGCGGCAGATGTGACACCGGTCGTTGCGCCATTGAAAAACGTCGGTGGGACAAGTGACGATCGATAAAGTCTATGCTTGACATCCTGAGACACCTTGTGAGGTAGGCGCTTCTGAAGGTCAGCAGCAGCCGCTTGCCAATATAAGCTTGGTGATGGGAAAGCTTTGACAGTGGGATATCGGGAAAGAAGTGCCTCATCCAGCAATGATAATTGCGGTCCAAGAGGATTTCGCAACACTGAACTAGTTGATACTTGGATTTCCCCTGGGGTTAGTACCATACCTCGCCCTGTGAAGGAATGTGTATTCAACAGTGGCGAGGGGTATTTCAAAGAATGATCATGGCGACCTCCAATGAACCACGAAGTAATGTTATCGGTCATGCAACCTGCAGGTGCCATTTTTTTTAACTTCAAAATGCTGCGACACAAAAATAAATGAGCTTGAAAGAGGGCAACCACCGGCTAACTGCTCTATCTGTGATCGCAAGGACCCAAGACCGAGGGAGAAAGCCAAGAAGACACTTAAGTAGGAGTGTCGTCGACCAGTAACTCACCGTCGAGAAACACATGGGTGCTTCGCCCGAGACTCCGACGGGTTGGGGCATGTCATTTTTGGATTCCTTTTTGTCGAGGGCTATGGAAGCACATTCAATTGAAATGTTAAGTAGGTATTAAATAAGGAACTTGGCGATACCCACACGGACAGCGGTCGGAAGACGGCGAAATGGGAACAGTTGGACGACGTATGGACGATCGTTCACCGCGACTAACTTAATTGTGTTCCCAAATGTCACTGGTCTGACCGACCCAAATGCGAAACGTCTTGAAGATGATCTTTGGAGGGGTCGGAGTACTGCATGCATGATTGATTCCCAGAAGAGATTAATGACAAGTGATCAGCGATATCACGTTGGGATCAATGACAACCGAGTACCATGTACCGCGAAACTATTCGACTTGAAATCTGTCATGAAGCGACTTCGACAACTTGTTTTCATGGAAGTGAGCTTGTTCGATAGTCAAAGGCGACTGCAATGTCACGGCCCTTGTCCAAGGCTTGATAGGCTTCATCGGCATTATTTAACGTCGCCATCTTTGTCAAAAGTCGGGAGGGTCGGATATCTCGCACAAGGTCCCAAGCCAAGCCGAACCGCCGTCGCTTATCCCACAATCCCGACACAGATGCTGGTAGCTCACTAACTTGAGAAGTAATTATCGCTTTATGGCTCCGATGGAACTCCATTCCGAGCTTCAATGATACTTCTGCGTTACCATACCAGGACCCAATCACCACTTTACCTCCATTTGCCGTACAATCAATAGCCGATTGTAGTGCTTTACTATTACCACTCACTTCTATCGTCACATCAAATGGTCCGGTAAAGCCTCCTGGCAACAATGCTTGAGTTGACCCCATTTGCGATGAAGCAGCAAGACGATCCGGTAATGTATCGAAGGTAGTGATAATTCCATAGCTACCGGAGTACGTGGACGGATGATGATTGAGATGCAAAATGGCCGTGACCAACAATCCAATCAGTCCTTGACCAAACACGGCCACATTTTCACCCACTCGTACATGAGCGTCATGTACCAGTGATAACGCTGTTTCTACCGACGGCATAAAAATGGCATCTTGGGCCGAGATATCGGGAGGGACCAATTGTATTCCATCCACCGACGCCACTACATGCGTGGCATGGGCGGCAAAGGTAAAGGCTAGTCGGCCCAAATACTTTTCTTTGGATACTTGGCTTCCACACTTCACTATTCGACCCACCAGGCAATACCCATACGCCAAAGGATAGGCCATGCGTTCACTTTCCATTCCCTTGATATTCACATCCAATGCCGCATCGTCAAATTGACCCTTGTATACTTTTAACTCGGTACCAGAACTAATCAAGGAATACAACGATTCGACTGGAAGATTGAAAAAATGAGATGCGCTTGTCTCTCAAATTCATGGAAAAAGTTCCCTGCAATTTGTCTACTTACTCAGGACTTGATCTGGACCGAGTTCGGGAATAGTACGTTCAATGGTTCCCACAGTATTGGGAGCAAGGAATTGAATCTCTTGAAACGTCCGTGGACTACTCGCCTCGGTGTCGTCATCGTCGTCAAGTGCCTCATGGTGCAAGTTGTGTCGCCTTGGAGATAGTTGAAACAAAAGATCGACATTGGACACATCAATTCGAGGTCTTTCTTCCCGAACACGGTCAATCCACCCACAGGCATCCAAACCTGCCTCTAAAAGTGGTGGACCAGCGGTTGTTCCAAAAAAGTACAACATGGTATCAAAGAGATAGGGTACGGCGGTTGGATCAATCTTCCAATTCGATTTACCCTTCATTAACAATTGGAATCCATGGTCCTCCATAACAGATTCTAGACGCGATGGATCCAAATTGTGTCCCAAAGTGTCCGTCAAGGCCTTGGAATAGATTTGGAATGCCAACGTATCCGAGGGGATCATCTTATTGGAAACAGATTTCGATGGTTGAAAAGGACGGGGAGGGAGGAGTTGTGTCGATCCAGCGAATGTAATCGGAAAGTATAAGAGGGTTGCTTCGTTCAACGTGTCGTCCAAAAGACCAAATCGTCGAATCAATGATTGTGCAAGAACATTGGGATCCAAGAGATCAGCAAAACAACATCCCACAATTAAATTTGGGGCATTTGTTTGCGGCGTTGCGTCGTCAAAGTGCTTCATAATCAATCGAACTGTCCAATGATCCTTAGTAAACACGTACTCATCTTCATTTGGTATGTGCTCCACCATGTCAAACCCTAAGGACTTCAAGTGTGATTCACAAGATGGCAAAAGGTCCTTGTTGGATTCATACGCCGTGTAGGACACCGATAGATGATCCAAATTGACATTATCATTCACCAATGCATGCAAATTTCTCGACGATTCGCCTCGAAGTAACAATGAGAGTATGTTCAACCGCCCAGCTCCAATATCGATAATCTCAATGGATTTCTCTTTTTGTATACCATCTCGTAATTTAGCAATGACATGATTCCAGATTTTGGGATCGATGGATTGTTGATCCACAACATTTTTAGACTCGAGATACTGGATGGCATCAAAGACGTAGTCTGAATCCACCAATCCTAAATGACGCAACAAGGCCTCGGACAATGAAGTACCAGTTGCACCATTGATAGCAACAGGAATTATGTTCTTCATGACACTCGTCACCTTTTCCAAATTCGTTTTGGAATCATCCAAGAACAAGATTCGCTCATAATTGTTCTTCGTATTGGGTATCATCAAGGAACTTTGATGGAAAAACTTGAATGGTTGATGTTTGGTAGGGAGATCTGGCAAGCGATCCGGTGTCAATATTTCTGTACATTTCCATAAATTATCTAATCCCATGTATTGAAGAACTTTTCTTACATGCCAACTCGGAGAATTGGAGGCAATAGCGATAGGAAATGGACAGGATTTCAAGAGTTGACTGGTCAATCTCCGATCTTGACGGTCGACATGGGAATATCCAGTGCTTTCCTCAGAAGGATTTGCTGTTACGAGGAGCCGAGACATGTCGATATCTCGATAAGCGGTATCGTAAAAGTCTTGAAGGGACAGTCGTAATTGGTCTGGATTGTACTTCTTCCAGAGTGTTTGTCGCAGTCCTTCAATGGTTGAACCATACTTGTGATAGAGAGCATCGGCATCCTGTGCCGACATTTGGAATTTATCCTGACAAAACGCATGCGTATTTTGAATAATCTGGGCCTCAATTCCAGCGTTAGCCTCGGCATACAGCGTATTGTCAATATCCAAAAGCATAAAAGTCGATGACGGTTGTTGCACCGGTCGTGTCGTCGCTCGACATGATGTCATGAGGATGCCCAAGGAAATTGTCAACAGCAGAATACCAGAGCAGCCTTCTTTTGTCAATTGAACCTTCATTGTCCTCGACTTTGATGGGTCGATTGCAGGCTTTGGTTGTGCCGACACGACAACTCTGAAGATGTCGGGTGAAAGTGAAAGACGATCCTTTCGCCACTTCACAACAAGGGCCATCAAGAGTAGTGACGTCATCGTCGATGTCACGGTATCAAGGTAGGCGAACTCTACCTAAAGTGCATGGTACCTGGGTATTACTGTTAATGAGAAACGTACTACGTACTTGTACCAAGAGAAGTCGCGTCGCCTAGCACTAATTGTAAGCCAGAAACGCACGGATTGATTAATAGGCAGTAAATTATCTAGAGTCAAGTCACTTCATGTATCAGTTGTTGATACCCATATTCTAATGAAAGCGTCGTCGTCTGTAGAACAAGACATAAGCGGCCTGACCTGAAACTTCTGCTCTATCAATCGCGCGGACGTTGGAATCATCGAAAAGATTCCATTGAGGGGACATGCCTCCTTCATCCCATTGACGACAAAAAGCTGTATAATGGCCAAAACCCATCCGTCCAAAGTGATTGATAACCGCAAACAGGTCGTATTTGGCATCCACTTTGGAATCCACAATAGATTCAGTTGCGCTCAATCCTGTACAATGCAGGCTCATATCTAGTCCTTCCAGCGGAAAGTCCACAAATGTATCAAGCTTGTCACGACGTAAGGAATGCTTGAATTCGAATCGCTTCAGGTGGACAACTAAAATGTTGGGTAGCCGCCAAAGTTTCATTGTTTTCATGGCACGAACATGCTCTTTGCATTTGGAACAATACCACATGTTGTTTTCGTCCAAACGTTCCGGTCGGGTGAACGTTTCAAAGCATTGATCGAGTGTAACTGCCTTGCTACCGTTCTTTTTGGCAGCATGTCCCTTCATAATTTCCACCAAAGTCGAGTGGTCCTCAAAAGAGAAGAAGCGTTTGGGATAAATCAGGATGGGTGCTTTGGTGTTTTCAACATCATCAACATAATCATCTTTCGTTTCTACATCCTCAGGCCATGGTTGAGGATTTTCCCATTGAAGCGAAAGAAACAGAAATTGCTTGTTACAATCAATGCCCAAAATAGCATAAAGTACCTCATCCGAGTCCCAAGGAAGTTGCGACGTCATGGTCCCTTGCTCTGTAGGAAACAACGGGATTGGTTGACCTTGATTATTCACCACATGCATCTTTAAAACGTCCGAGCGTTTGTAGCGGTTTTGAGAATCAATGTACTCTCCCTGACTCCCTTCTTGTCGGACAAAGTGGTCAAAATGCATCCATAGATAGTTCCAAGCCTGACGACATGTGAGACCCGCGTCAAAGGACGTAATCAAGGGAAAACCGAAATTCGGCCGTTGCTGTTTTCCTGTCTTGTCAACGACCAAAAGGGATTGTGTTGCTATTGTATGTATAACTCGTTCCGAACCCATTTCGAGTTCAAAGGCCGCAATACAGTCATTGGGGCGAATCGTAGAAACCGACTTTTTGTTGTCCAGCAATTCGTAAACTGCATTCTCGAATATATCGGCCACTACTAAATGATTGATTGGAATTCCCGTCAGTTTTGCCAGTGCCTCCTTGAGATCGGCCACTAGACATTGACGGTTCAATGTGATCCCATATCGATATGGAGTTTCCATTGCCGTGTTACCAGGCTTACGAAACACAAGAATAGGAATCGACATCGTTGTTTTTTGTATCTGAGGAATTTCTAGAGATACATGGTTGAAAGCATCAAACGATACCGACACTCGTTGACATTGTGGACAAACGCACGTCGATTGGAATTGGCCATAAAAGGTATCCATAACCAATGAGTCATTCCTTCGTTTATGAGCATCCCATGCTTCTGCTCCGGCAATTGCCATGTTCTGTCCATCCGTCACATCTGGCATCTCGACATAGGGAGCCTTTCGTATACGGTTAAGATCCTCATGCAATCCATCCAATAAATATGCTAGGAATTCTTGAGCATCATGTTGTAAACATCCCGCAAAACGTGGAGCAAACATAGCGACCGCCCGTTTGAGAGCAGTGGGAGAGAAGGAGGGTCCCTTGTTTCGCATCCACAACTCTTTCATCAGCGCATCATACGTCATGGCCAATTTTCCACCAGTTCCCAAGGGATTGGAAGAGTTGACATCGGCTTGGAATTGATTTGATAAAAAATGCCGGGCCAAGGGAGTGGCGTGACTCAGGGATTGCAAGGCGGAATTCATAAAGCACGTATTGCCCAAATTGTTTAGACCAACTTTACCACTCAGATCACTCGTCGTCACAACCTTGGTGCCATTGGCTTGTTTGCAGAGTACCTTATGATAGGGCCAATGGGCTTCTTGACATTTTCGATCACAATATTGTACCGAGAGACAACGCGTGCATCGAGCGGTTGCCCATGGTGCTTTACAGGCTGTACAATGTCGCATCGATGATGGTGCCTCTCGCTTTTGTCGCGACTGATACAAGTGAATCATCCCATGCTGTGTTCGTCGACAAATACTGGAAGAAACCTCTCCATACCATGATCGTAACGCATTATAGACCTCTCGTGGTAACACTTCATAATGATATCCTCGGACCAGATTCGGTTTTAATAGTTCTGCTTGGTCGTGGATATACCACTGTTCATAAAATGTTGACATTGGATCCAGCATCAGATCAGTATTGTCAATGGGACCCAACGATTGTTGCTCATCCTTTTCGTCGTCATCATCATCATCATCCGAGGAGGTATCATCATCGCCATCTTTTTCATTATCCCATTCTGGCAAGATAGCTCCGTTTGGTAATAATCCTCGAACCTTTTCCGCATGATCAGTCGTTGCCCCCATGTAAAAAAAATCCACCTCTTTGCACCATCGTCGCCACCATTGCCAATTCAACAAGAAAAATGCTTCTCCATCAACGGTTGGTCCAGCCATTTTGCGAGCCAATAATAACCGCATAACATCCTGTTTTTGTTGCGAGGTGGGAGGTGGCCGCAAGGGTAGTACCAGACGACGGGAAGAAATTCCATTGGTTGCGGTGGTGGTGGTGGTTGCTGTTGTTTTTGTTGTAGGATTGGATGCTCTATTGGGATGGGTGGGCAATGGTGTGGAATCCAGATGTTCTTGTTCAAGTTGTTGTTGTGGCTTCGTTTTTGGGGGGTCCTTTAACGAATTTTCCATGCGTATCAAAGCGGTCTGTGCCGTTGTTTGTTGTTTCTTATTCTCCTGAGAAAGCTCCAGTCCATCCAAAAGAGTTAAACATTGTTGCAAATCTTGTATGGCTAATTCGAGCAGGTGTTGTTTTTGTTGTGGACCTGGTTGATTTTTACTTCTTCCTTCCCGAGCCAAGGCACGACGAAAAAGAACTAAACACAACAACAAGAAGCAAGAGAATAGGAGAGGTTGTGAGAAAATGATTATATGTGCGTGTGTGTGACAAAACAAGCGACATGCGCCTTTTTGCTCTCCTCTTTCGTATCGTACCTTTTGTGATTGATGGATGTGCTTCGAGAATTACGTTACACTGATGTTCTGCGTCATCAAACTCTTTCGATTTAATAAGCGTAATGGCAAGATTGGATCGCAAGGCAATGGCCAATTCATCATCACCAGAAGTAGTAGCAACTGCCAATCCTTGTCGATAGGCATCGGCGGCTTCTTTGAATTTCCGTTGTCCGAACAAGTCGTTGCCGCGGTCTTTGTATTCCAATCCCTGCTGCTGTGCTGGTGACTGTGAACTCATGGTTTCTATAAATCAAATATACTCGTGAAAATACCTTTGTTCGAACCAAGTTTTCATCTACCAAAGTCGAAACAAATAGTGATTTTTTCGACTATATTACAATACGACATGCATTGCTGCGGTATGTGATTTGGTGGAATCAAGTTTCTGCCATATACAAACAACTCCGTTTGCCGGCAACGATTTTTCCACGAAACTCGATGAGGGATAGCGGACAGACGGACACTCTGCCACGTGGACAATCATCCATCAATCTCACAACGCAGCTTACCCGAACCGCTCCAGGAAGTCATCTCGCATAGATGAATACTAGTAGTGTATGTGACAACAACTCATCCTTTACTCATTTCCTCATCATTGTTTGGTCGGTTGCAAAATCATTCACTCTACGTGAGGTGAACTATGGGTTATAGACTTAACTTTTTCTTAGTTTGCTCCATCCCGTCCGCTCTGTGAAGTTAAGCATGTTCGGTCTCGGTTAGTACTACGGTGGGGGACCACGTTGGAATCCCGAGTGTTGTTCTCTTTTGCACGAATCCAGAGTATCTTCCGTTTTGTTAGTTGCTGACTTTTTTTTGGATTGTTATCGGGATCCTATCTGCTGCAGAGAAGGTACCTGGTAACTACCTCGGAGTACTGCTAAGTAGACTCTTTAGTCACTTGCTGGACAATGTCTACTGCATAACAGATGTTTCGAATAAAGGCGGGTCAAATTTGTGCTAGTTTGCCTCGAAACAAATCTACCAAACATTGTTCATCGAGTCGCCCTTTCATTTCTACCAATTATGCGATGTTGCATAATTCGATATACCCCACCGGTACTACTTTTGCAACAACAAGACTGCCGCTCCTACCTTGCCTAGAACCAAAATCATCATTCCCTTTTATACTATAGCCAACGATGACTTTGTAACTTCCTTGCATGCATGTATGCATTCACTGTCAATGATCTTTCATCATCGCACTTCAACTTTGGTAAAGGCGTCTCCACCATCTGCTTGGTCGGCTGGAGCATATCGTTTGACTAGCTGTCGTTCCGATTGAAGCCAGGATCTGACCTTACTCTTTAGGACTCCACCAGTACCGTGACCATGCAACACGTAAATGACATTTTGCCCATTCATTAAGCATCGGCTAATCTTTTCCTTGACCTTATCTTTGGCTTCTTCAAACATGAGTCCACGGATATCGATTGTGTTAGAGTCGGTACGGATGGAAAGTGTGCCCGATGCTGATTTGCTGGGGAAGTCGTCTGCTACCGTGACACGAGATGAGGACATGTCCTTCTGAAGTGCCTTTTCCGCAGCTTTGGATAATCGTGCCTTTTTCGTCTGAGTAGGACTTAATTGGGGAGCGGTTGGTGTCACTCCACTATCCAGGACGGCAGATAATTCTGTCAATTTCAGTGCCATAGTCACACCTGAGACTTGAACTTGGATTTGTCTCCCCATGTTCTTGACAACAATCGCTTCGCGGCCGAATAATGAACCTGGTTTACAAACGATCAATTTGTCCCCAACCTCAATTTCGGGCTTCTCTCGAAGTTCAGCAAGTGGAATCAGTTCACCAAGGGCCTCTTCTGCTGCCTTGGCAGCTTTTTGCTTTGCTTTGATGACACTCGGAATGTTGTCTGCTTCATTTAGCGCGTCACGTTTTACAAACTTGATATCATCCCAACTCTTGGCCAAAATCTTCCGGGATGGATCAGATTTTAGTCGTTCCAAAACGTCTTCTAAAATTTGCTCCTTTTCTTCCAGTTTCTTGGCGAACCGACGTGCTTCATCACGACGAGCGGTCAACAGTTGACGTTCCAATTTGTTGCGTTCTTCTTGCATTTCCTGTTGCATTTGAGCCATCTCTTCTTTACGTCGCTCTAGTTCGGCAACTTGGCTCTCTACCAAGGCTTTCTGATCTTCTAGTTCACGAATAAGATCACCCATTTGACGTGTTTCCGAATCCAACAGCGCATTGGCTCGGTCCAAGACACTTTGTGGAAGCTGAAGACGTTCAGCAACTGCCAAAGCAAAGGACTCTCCCACAGTTCCTGGAAGCAGTTTATAAGTTGGACGACCTCCAATAAATTGCATGCCTGCTACTGAAAAGCGTTGATCAGATGCCGCTAGCTGTTTCAATGCCATGTAGTGTGTCGTGATGGCGACTCGACATCCAGTCTCCATCAAGGCTTCCAACAAGGCTTGGGCTATGGCTACTCCTTGTGCTGGATCGGTACCACTTCCCAATTCATCCATCAATACCAGTGCATTGCGGCCGGAATTCGCCAGTACTTCCCGGCATACCAACATGTGTCCCGAAAATGTAGACAAGTCACCGCCGACACTCTGAATATCTCCAATATCTGCAAGTACGGGATCAAAAAAGTCCACCCGCGGTTGATAATCCTGGCGAGCGGATTGAGCGGGGATGGGTAATCCACTACGCGACATGAGTGCCACCAGACCCAGCAGTTTGAGAATGACAGTTTTTCCACCGCTATTGGGTCCTGTCAAGACTAGTCCCTGGTTCCCATTGGCTCCCAAATCGATATCACTACCCACCACGTCAATTTGACGCAATAACAATACCGGATGTTTGGCATCTCGGAGAGCAATCACTCCTTCATCTTGTACTTGTGGAATCACGCCCTGTAGTTTTCGTCCCAATAGACATCTGGCGAGTACTAAATCCAATTGTCCCACGGCTCGTGCCGACCGTTCCAACTCTCGTCGATTATTCCAAACTTCTTCGGTGAGCAAACGCCAGACGCGGGCTTCTTCAGCTCTCAATTCTCCTTCGGTTTGACGCAATTCATTGGTTGGACCGACTACTTCACTTGGTTCGACATAGACTGTCTTTCCTGATCGCGACGAGTCATGAACAATCCCATACTGCGAGGCATATTTGGGATTCATGGGTAGGACCAATCGACCTCCCCCATTGGAAATTTCGGAATACAAGGGTCCACCACTTTCGAGTGCCAACTTGGATTGAATCGATGGCATACTGACTAATGTGTCCAGAGTTTGAAGAATGTCGGCTCGGAGTCCACGAATTTTGGCCCGTAATCGTCCCAAGGTGGGAAAGGTAGTACCGGATAATTTTCCATCCGAATCAAAGGCTTCTTCCAACAAGGTTTGCAAGGTTGTATTGAGTTGAATCTCGGCGGTTAATTCCGGCAAGGCTTGGAAACGAATTTCTCCATCGTCATCGATTCGTTGCAATCCCAAACTCCACAATTGCAAATCTTCCATGGCATTCATAATGGAACTAATTTCCAACAATTCCGGTCCCTCTAGAATTTGACCATTCGAGGCCATGTCAAGAATGGAATCCACATCAAAAGACAGTCCATCCAATGGTGGTGGATTCCCATTACCCAAGGTGACTTGATATCCCCTTCGATTCTTGTAATAGGCTCCCTCTAGTGCTGCGGGGCCATGGATATCTTCCAATAGCCACTGCATTTCTTGAACAGCTTGGTAACGTTGTTTGACACCATCGACAGTGGTGGCCAGGAGTGGTTGATAGGCATGACCCGATGGTATCTTTTTGGTATTGGTAGAGGTGGTACGGTCGGCATATTGCAAGGCGTCTTGGACCATGGTCTTGCCGGGAGTTGTAAAACATTCTTTTCGCAAGGCCTTGAGGACATAGGGAAAATCCAATGTATCAAAGGAACGTTGAAAGAGATTCAAATCCATATCGTCGTCGTCGTCGGATATTTCGTCTCGTTTCCTCGATGATGACGAAGCCATCATGATGGGAGTAGCCATGGTGGTCGTTGTCGTGCTTTTCTGGAAAGACGACGACGACGACGACGACGACGACGACGATTGTTTGTTGGACCACCATTCCATATTGAGTTGTTGAGGATTTTCCTCTCGAAGGGATTTTGGCGTCTCAAAGGTAGGATCGATATTGGGGTCCCAACTATCTTTGAGTAAAGGTTGCCGTAACAAGGAATATCCATCCTTTCCTGCCCGAGCATTGTCTTGGATCAAAACACCGGTAGAATCATGGCTGTTGTTGTTGTTGTCGTTGAGTGTTCCGAAGAGTTTCGAGGAGGAGATTGTAGGAGATTGGGAAGAAAGAAATGCATGGCTAATGTTCCAAGACAATACGACAAACAGAAGGGGTAAATGGTACGACCTGCCGAGTGGTAATTCTCTCATTTTGTTGTTTATTGCGAGACTTGATCACTTCTTTTTCAAACAATTCTGGTTCCTTGAATAAGCAATGTTGGAAACGAATACAAGGCGCAAGGCAGCGTAGTCACTGTAGTTGTCAACACTAAATTGGTGTGGTGGAGTTGGTTATTGACAGAGTAGTGCAGCATGTGATTTTTTGCCATCGTCACTCACTCGAAAGGAAAAAAGAAATGCGTTGCCGAAATCGATGACGCAGTCACGAGTCGAGTGACACTGACAGTGAATTTGTTCCAATGAGTCAAGTTACTTTAGGGCCGAATAGCTCACTTGTCAAAATCTTGCTAACTCATATGGTGGTTTGTTATTACTGTTTTATTGCACCTAATAACAAGCATAATTTGTCAATTCGCCTAGTTAGAAAGACCACCACTAACATAAGGGCAACATGAGATGCCCTTTGAGGTGGTTTGGGTTAGGGCGACTTTCCCTTTTTCCCCCAAAAATCCTCTCCTCGTTGCTGGTATCATTCCCACGGGGTCGGAGAGTCTCAGGGCAAACATTGTTTTGCTCCCATTTGGAAACTCCAATACCAAGAAGGGGCGATAACGGAAGCGCGATTATCTGCTGGCACAACATGATATCGCAATGACAACAATACCGTTGACATTGAACTTTGTGGATCGATGCTTGTAGAATTATAGGCGTCGAAAGTGACCAGCGAACGAAACCTCGCTCTCATCATGACGGATACATTGTCGTTCCACACAAACACGGATAGGAAGCATGAAAATGACAAAAAAGTCACAGCAAGAGTCCGTTGTTTGATAATGCTTCGGCTCTTTGAAGGACATTCGAGACAAAAGCGGAGAGAGTATTCTCGGATTCCATGGCTTGAATTTCTTCCAATGTATACCATTGCGCATCCAAGGCGTCATCACTAGGTTTCAGTTCTGGTAGTGGTAGTGATGGCACTAGCAAACCATCATCATCATTATCCACAGGTGGAACTTTGACACGGGCAAAGCAATGGGCAATCAAGAAGTGAAATGCTACTCCTGTATCATTGTCATTGTCATTTGGGTTATTGGTAGTAGAAGGTGCCACAACAATGGCATCTGTCGTTGTAAATGGTTCTGGAAACCAATGACATTGGTCGTGTGCCAGGTTGGTTTCTTCCCATAATTCTCGCTTGGCTGCATCCACTGTTGATTCACCCCAATCAATTTTACCACCAGGTAAACTCCATTTGCCTTGATCCGGAGGATTGGCTCGACGAATGAGAAGATATCGTGGTGGAGGATGCAACAACAATGCTGCAGATGGAGATGCAGAATGATGCGATGATTGGACTGTAATGGCCACGGCAGCTCGTGGGTAAGGGGAAGATCGTCGTGCCGACGATGATGACAAGGCTCGGATAAAAATGTCGGTTTTTCGATAGGCTTGATATTGTTGTGATGCATTGACTAGTAGGAAACGACCTCTCATCATTTCATTGTATATATTTGAAACAGGATTGATGACTGTTTTCCTGTTGCAATATAATCCGCCCCCAACAGGAGTCGACTTATACGATCCGGTCCCGGTGACGCTCTCTCATTTTTTATTGGTTCCTTGCAACCACGGCGAGTCTTTTTTTGGCGGTCACAAATATATTGGCCCCCAATTGTGCCTGGTACATTTGCGAATGGTTGGATGACCCATAACAACCAATTAGTCTTCGAATTATTGTGACACTGTGAAGTAGTGAGATCTCAACACGGTTGTTTGCTATTGTTGTTGTTCTTGTTGTTGTTTATTCGATTAAAAGAAGGCGGTAGTGCAACTATAACACAATGCAGACATTGCATGGAGAAGTGTCGCTAATCAACAGTCATCACAATATACATGTTGGTTTTGGAGATGCCGCATCATTACCCCAACCAGAGGATGATGACAACCATGAAGGTACCACCAACGAACATCAAAAAGAACAAGGTGGAACCAATGGTGGATTGACAGTCAATCAAAATTCATTGTTGGTAGAATCTTTGGTAGGATCACCCTTGGCCAAATACATGGCCATGACCAAACAAGAACAATTAACTCGATTATATTTGATGCACAAGGCCAAGGGAGAGGAAGATAATTTCTATGTTCAAGAACGATTATTATCCTTTCAATTGGCCGATGAAATTGCCATTGGAGTCTTGTCCCACCATCATTCCACGGAAAAATCGGTGGCCATGCCTGACGAGTTGCAAGCCCAACACTTGGTCAAGACGGTCGAAGCCTACTATGTCGGTCAAGGCCTAGTCGAAATTCATGGTCGACATTTACCCGGTTATCAACAAGCCTTGGAACCCTTTGGTACGACATTACGACCACTCCTTGATGGAACAACCAATAATAGTATGACTGGTCGTGGTGGTGGTGGTGGTGCCAAGGGAGGAGAGACAGTGGAACAATTGACGGATACCATTCGCCACATCTTTGAACGACATTTCAGTGGCATCTTGTTTTGTCGAGCCTTTGGGTATTGCATGTATCGATTAGAATATCATCAAGAAGGCAAGGAATCCATTCTCGATGCCTATTGTTTGGCCTTGTATGCCATTAAATTATTACAAGGAAAATTGGATGAATTTATGAATATGCAATTTGGTGATGTCGTCGAAGAAGAATTGGTCCATTACAAGAGTGACAATGTGGATTTGACGGCCGATGATTTGTTGTGGTGTTTTTGTATCCTATTCATGCGGATTAGTTTGCAAGTTCGAAAAACCTTGGGCAATGCCGAATTGGACAGTATGCTCGTGACCGAATATGGTCACGTCTCGAACGAAGAAATATTGATTGCCAATTTGGCAGTGGGAATTAGACCTGAAAGTCCAGCTAGTTTCCTCACGTCGTATGGGGCATTGATGGACTTGAAACCGCTCGTCCCTCCGGCCTTGAGAGAGAATTGGATGAAGACGGCATTTGAATTTGTCACTCATGGTTTGGAAGAATCGGAAAATTGGGGGGATCCGTATTACAAATACATGTTTCAAATCATCATGGCCTATTGGATGCCCACCACCATTTATCCCTCGGAGTACTCTCATCAACAATTATTGGATCGAGTGCACGTGGCCAACAAATGGAAAGAAATTTGCAAGGCCGAAGTTCCCGAACATTTGTTGAAAATGGGAGAGCATCATGAAGAATGTTTACAATATCTCTTGGCGATTCGAAGTTTTGACAAGGATGCCCCCACCATGGCACCCCTAGTCCATGCCTATCGATATCCCGTCCCTCCTTTGGATGGTTTGCAAGCACAGCAACAACATCAAGCACAACAAGCAGATGGAACGAATGGCAGCAATAGCAGCAACAAGACATGCCATTATTGTCACAAATCCTATCCAACGACTTCTACTACTCCCAGTATCAAATGTTCTCGCTGCGGACAAGTCGAATATTGTAGCAAGATTTGTCAAGCTACTCATTGGAGAGCATCGCATGGCGATGAATGCATGCCCCAAACCGGCAATAATGCTTGTGGAAATTGTGGCAAGGTCTTGCAAAAACGAGTGAGCTGTACCAAATGTGCCAATATCCATTATTGTAATCGCAAATGTCAATTGGCTCATTGGAAGGGGGGACACAAGAAGGATTGCAAACTAATGACCGTGTTTTATTGACTACTATGAGGACTGCCTTTGTGTCTTCCGGCACCTTGCCAAAGAATGGGGAAACGAGTCTTCCTAAAGTAACCATGTGCTAGTTTACCTAGCTCCTCTACAAGTTGCGTTTTTGGGTTAGTAATAACAATCATAGTATCCAGTTGATACGCTGCCTGCCTTGACTGTAATATACCCTTAGACTTATTCTGGTTTATCACCATATTGTGAGACTCACAGTCAATCACTTCATCTCTCATCATGGTGCTTCCCAAATGGACGGAAAGGCTACCAGACGAATTTTTACCGTTAGTACCTGGTACACCAAACAAAACACGGTGATTCCAGGTGGTCAATTGCAAAGGTACCGAGAGACTCGTGAAATAAACGTGTGGACGTCCCGGCAGCCCAAGAAACATTTCGTTTCACAACATCCTTCAAGTTCTATTCGCAGAACAAGCGAACAAATCTTTCTCATTATATGATGACACACTATCTGTAGAATGTAGCGACGTTGCTACTGTGGATCTTGAAAAGAGCGGTGAGGTGATTTCGTCATTCCGAAAGGCAAAGGCGGTGTGGAAACTACAGCCCACAACCGCCCTGCTCAATCAACAGCTCCCATTCAACTTGGGCAAGAAACCATGAAACCACAATAGCCAAGTCATGTGGATGCTTTGGGAAACGTTTTCGTCAAATCACGAGAGTAAACACTTGTGAAACTCCGAGATGGAAGCAGGTGAGAACCAAAGTTGTCGTGTTTCCAAATTCCCAACGGCGCACCCTCTTTTTTTCGATCTCTTGTTGTGGACCCTTTTTCCTCGTGGGTCTTTACCAAGGGATTGTCCTGCGCCAGAGCAATGACGTCTATTTGCCCTTGATCACTTGTATTGCGTCACCTGCGATCAAGCTTTTCATGGAATCGACATTTTTTGAGAAACTCACCATAGTTTCTCTCCAATTTCTACTCTAAACCTAGTGTATGCGTGTTTGTCATGGGACAATTGTTTTCCTCGGAACGTCAAACACAAAGGAATGATGATTTTCTTCACCTACACATGATTTGCGAACTTCACCGAGACCTCTTTGGCTCCATGGATAACAAGGATGCATTGTGGTGCTGATCTTGGTATCTTTGCTTTCCTATTATAAAGCAAGGCTGGTTGTTTGGTGGAATGGGTTGTATCAAGCATCAGTGGCTGTAGATGAAGCACATTGAAAAATGAAAATATAACTTGCTTTCCAACCATGGACTACTCCGGTCGACCATACCTGCCGCCAGTGCTGCGGGACCTCCCCATACCAGGACTGATGACATATTGAATATAAGGTCAAGGATGCAAGGGCCAACCGAGAACGATGGCGTCATGATGTTAGGAAGGGAAGCTTTCATCAGTTGATGATTTGATAAACGTCTATTTACACAAATGTGAAGATTTACTGTTGCAATCCTTGCGTTTGTTAACCAAGGAATCAGGACCCAGTAAGGCTACTTCTGTATAAGTACAGATACTCTACCACTCTCTATCCCCGCTCCAAAAGAGAGAATCTGCAATTACCTTAGTACTACCGTACTCCGGTAGTTGTCATGATAGTACCGATTACTTGAACCGGGTATCTGCTACTAACGTTAGTACAAAAGTATGTCGGTAGTTTACGGTTAATTCAGAGTTGTCACGTATCCAGTTCTCATTTTGCTTCGACGATTGACGGACACAAGGCAATAATACATTTAATCTGTCGGAAACTTCGCCTTATCGTGGAATGACTAGCGAAATCAATGGTCTACCTTGAGCACCGAACAAGATTATTGCCCCGAACTCACCCACCGACAACTATTTGAACCCATTATGACTTAATTCTCTTTGGCTTTTGCATAGGTTTCTATTGGCCAGTTGTTCCTCTTGTTCTGAAGAAATGTCGCAATGTCGATTTCGGCGTGCGTCAGCCAATTTTTGTTCACAACATCGTACTATCGTACACTTGGATGCAACCACGTCAGAAGGGTGATTTATGCGCTTGGGCGACGTGAAGAGGGGGAGGGTGGAAAGATACAATTTTTTTGTCGGCCACTGGATCCTCTTCCGGGTGTCACCATCCGAAACGCACCGCTCTTTTGGCACCAACT
The DNA here is from genome assembly GCA_019593585.1 of Nitzschia palea. Taxonomy (NCBI): domain Eukaryota; phylum Bacillariophyta; class Bacillariophyceae; order Bacillariales; family Bacillariaceae; genus Nitzschia; species Nitzschia palea. The sequence continues at coordinate 13,182 of SWEM01000208.1, read as the reverse complement.
CTTTAATTTTCGACGAACCGGCAGTGTGTGTAATGTTGAAACGCATGTTCTCAAAGTCCTCACTGCGGAAAAAAAGGGACGTGGAAGGAGTGAAAAGGGATATCTCTACATCTGATAGTGAACATATGGCTACTGAACAGGAGAGCCCCATGGGACTATGTCTCTCCTCACAGTCAGAAGACTTGGATGTCGCAGCACAACCGGAATTACCGGTGACTGATGGACCTGATTCAATGACCGAAGAAACAACTACGACGAAACCACCAGGATCCCCCATTACAGTTTCATGTGCCAAGAGTGTAGACACTCCCACAACTGCTGATCTATCTTGGGGTGGAGAATCCTCCGACTCGACTGCTCACGTCGAGACGGTGGAAGAGGAGCCCCAGGCGGACATTCCAATCAAGTGGAAACGTGACCAGTCCAAGATGGAACGCATCAAGGCCAAGGCAATTAAATCAGCCACAAAGGAGTTGGGCGTTGACGAAAAGATGCTGGCTGACGCGCTTGGGTTGAGCTCGACGCCTGACTTGGAGGGAAAGAAGTCATCGATCAAGGCCAATGGAAAACTGGCGGCTGATATTTCCGATCCACATGAAATTTCTCAAATGAGATACTTGGCCAAGACGTTGGGCCTTCCACCTTCGTTTTTTGGAATACCTGCCGATAAAGAGGAAGATCCAAAACCTCCCTCCTCTTCTTCAAGTTTGGAGAAGGACCCAACCCAAGAGAACGTTCCTCAAGAGACGATAAGTGAACGAGGCGTGACTAGTAATGCTGATGACAAACCAGAAAGTAGCGCCGTTGCCGATGTGGATCTAGAAAACAGCGCCGAGTTGACATCATCGTTACGAAAGGCGGCGTCGAAGCCACAACCTACCACCGATGAAGAACGACGACAAGCCAAGGATGAGGCGGTTACAAGGCTGAATCGTATGAAGGCCAAGGCAATCAAGTCAGCGACCAAAACGCTCGGTGTCGACGAAAGCAATTTATCGGCTGCTGTGGGTGTCAACCTTGAAAATTATGAGAACACAACCTTTCGAAAGAAATCGGAAGATACGCCAGTGGAAAATTACAACGAGAGTCCTGAAGAACTTCAATTCATTGCAGACACCCTGGGCCTTCCAGTGGAACTATTTGGAAAACAGGCGAACAAAGCACCAACAGAAAGTTCCACAACACAACCACTACCAGGTAGTCTTGCAGCGGCGCTGGGCATGAAAGTTGTCGAAACGCCAGAACAGACCATGGACCAAAAAGGTCCCAACGAACCGGGTAGGGACAAAACACAGTCGTCATCGGCCTCTCAAGACACGGCGAGGTCTTTAGGAGGACAACCTCAAGCTGGAAGCTTGGCCGCCGCATTGGGTATGGCTGTTGATGATTCTGAGGAGGCACCCCCAGTCCGACACGTCATCTATCAGAGTCCAACAGTTGCAGCCACTCCAGAAAGGTCCGCTGCGGTATCAAAAGCGCGAGTTGAGTCACCCCCAAAGTCCCTCCCGGCAGAGTTCAATGCCCCTGCACCTGGCAGTCTAGCGGCAGCCTTTGCAGCCTTGGGTTTGAATTTCGACCCAGCACCAGCTGCCCCTCAACAAAAGCAAAAAACCGTGAAACCACGAGAACGAAGTCTTCCTGATGCGAGCCAGTCATTGGCGTCAAAATCACAGGCACAAACTCTTGTGAAACCCCAAGAAGGGAAACTTGCTGATGCTTTGGGAATGCGTATTGATGCATTGGCTCCCGCTCAGCAAGATGTTTCCAAACCGCAATCTGGAAGTCTCGCCGATGCCTTGGGAATGGTTGTAAGCCCCGATCCGTCGATCCGTCACACACAAGAAGTTTCAAAACCACAACCAGGAAGCCTTGCTGCTGCGTTAGGCATGTTTATCGAGAATCCTCCATCGGTTCCGCAACAGCACGAGCGGCAGGCTCCTCCTACAACTCAACAGGATGACATTGCGAAACCACGCCCAGGAAGTCTTGCCGATGCCTTGGGAATGAGCGTTCGTGTGTCAGCCGACGTTCCCCAAGAAATTGTGGTAGGAAAGCCTCGACCCGGAAGTCTCGCGGATGCTCTTGGAATGAGCGTTGACACTTCTCCGAATGGTGCTGCCGCACTAGAAGTAGAAAAACCAAGAGCCGGCAGTCTTGCGGATGCTTTGGGAATGAGTGTCAGTACAACTCCTCAGGTTCCAGAACCTCATAAAGAAGAGTTGTCAAAGCCTCGAGCTGGAAGTCTTGTAGATGCCTTGGGAATGACTGTCAGTTCAAAACCTACCGTATCAGAGCGAGAAATCTCTAAGCCACGACCGGGAAGTCTCGCCGATGCCTTGGGGATGATTGTCAGTCCGTCAACGTCTGAAACTCAGGGTCAAGAACAGACAACAAAACCAAAAGCTGGAAGTCTTGCCGATGCCTTGGGTATGAGTATCGGACCCGATGTCGCCACCCCTCAAAGACAAGAAATCACAACGCCTCAACCTGGAAGCCTCGCCGATGCCTTGGGAATGAGTGTCAGTCCTTCTCGAGGCGTAGTACCAGAACACAATAATACGGCCAACATCGCTCCGAAGCAAGGCGTGTCGAAACCTCTCAGTGGTAGTCTTGCCGATGCTTTGGGTATCAGCGTAAGCCCAACAGTGCCTGGTACTCAGCAGGTACAACTCGTGACGCAACCTCGAGTTGGAAGCCTTGCTGATGCGCTGGGAATGAGCATCGCCCCGCAACATCTGGAATTCAAGAACGTGAGATCAACAGTTCTGACAAGTCTTTGACTGAATCCACCGACCGAACAATCACAAAACCATTAGCCGGAAGCCTTGCTGATGCATTGGGATTGAATGTGTCGAGTTCTCCAGCGGAAGTTCAAGAGCAAGTAGTAACCAGAGCTCAGTCAGGCAGTCTCGCTGATGCGCTAGGAATGCATGTTAGTTCGTCGCCCTCCATCCCGTCCAACGAGGCAACGCATGCTAGTACCATTCAAAATGCTCGGGCTGGGAGCCTCGCTGCAGCTCTGGGCATGAAAATCGACAACAGCGATGATACGGGCAGCGTCCGTTTGGAGCAACCTCAGCAAGGTAGCCTCGCTGCGGCCCTTGAAATGAAAGTTAGCGCTCCAGAAACGAAAAGGACGCTGATTGAACAACCCAGGGCCGGAAGCCTAGCTGCTGCATTGGGAATGAGCATCGACTCTTCGGTCAGTGCTCCCGTTGTGCGTTCACCAACAGACAATTCTGTGGTCAAACCTACGGCTACTGTACAGCCAGGAAGTTTAGCAGCAGCCCTCGGTATCAGCCTTGGCTCCTCGAGTCAAAAGGAGCAGGCCAGAAGCATTGAGCCTCCGGTACAAATGAATAACCATTCGTCAGGCCCTGTTTTACCTGGAAGTTTAGCGGCAGCATTGGGATTGCCTGTTGGCTCGGTTCCTTCGAGCACAACCGTTGACACTGCTGATATGGAGAAGTACGAACACCCGAGACCAGGAAGCTTGGCAGAGGCATTAGGAATGAAAATCGCAACTCCATCGACAACATTTGACGAGGACAGCAGTGACGATGAAACAGGCTCAGAGGAAAGTGGCAGTGAATCAGAGGAAGAAGATGATGCTGATGCACTGGGACGAAATTTGGCTTCCCAAGTTACAGCCAAAAGTGCACCTCAACCTGGTTCTCTTGCCGCGGCACTGGGCATGATGGTCGAACCCGCAGCCGTCAGCGCTGCGCCAACTCAGCAATCGATGACTCCCTTTTTTACTGAAGAGGGGAAAACCACCTTGTTTGGAAGGGTATTTTCCACCGTTGTGGCAAAGCAAGCCAAATCATCCAATGCAAGCCAGAAGGGTCCAGGGAAGAAATCTTCTGATGCACAATCGAGGGGAGTCCAACCAGAGATCTTGGTGGAAGGATCGAATGTGCCCGTGATCGAAAATCAGCGTAATGTTGGGTCACCCCAACCAGGAAGTTTAGCTGCTGCATTGGGAATGTCTGTAAGTCCTGAACGAACCTCTGGAGCTGTCGCTGTACCGCAAGTTGCAACAACTGTGCAACCTGGAAGCCTGGCTGCTGCATTAGGCGTGCCCGTGAAGAATATTGCTGCAACCAGTCCTCAGATACTGCCTGGAAGCTTGGCTGCGGCCCTTGGCGTGACATCGTCGAGTATGGGTTCAACTTCCGAGCCAACTGTGGGTTCCAGGGCGCTTCCATTGACCGAGCCAACAAATGTGGGCTCTAGAGCACTTCCAGCTGAACCCACAAAAGTTGAAGCCTCGGATGAGTTTGCCAAGATTTACACCATGGGTCCAGCATCGGAGACGGAGGTAATGCTTCGCGTCGAACTTGCCTCCGCGAAGGCGGAAGCAGCTGGAGCTGTCGCGTACGGCAAGGCATTGGAAAAACAAATTGCTCAAATGTCCAAGGCCTACGTTGAAAAATTAGCAGAACTACAACAACAGATTGCATCCTATCAAAAAGAGGTGACTCAGAAAACACGAGAAATTGAATGTCTCGAAACTGAAGTCGTGGAAGAGCAGCAAAATTACGACATGCTCATGCAGCGCCTTGACCAAACAACGGATCGATTGACACGAACTCAGGCAATGATGGATGAGACGGATGCCATGTTACAAAAAGAATTTGCCGAACTTCGAGAATTAAGAAGCGCCTTTGAACAACGACATAGTGCTGAAAACGGATCGTCATCCACGACGGGACCGGCTGGTGCTCGCAGTATCACTCGCACCTCGCTTGTTACTAGGGATCTTCAAAGGACGCTGGAGCGGGAAGGAGATCGTCGTCAGTCGCTAAAGGCTAGGTTACAATCACTCCGTCAGTCCCACGCTAATGGGAACTGACTGTAAACAGCAACATTGCTTTGGGGAATTTTATACGCAAATAAACAAGCACACGGAGGAAATTAGCTCTGATCAAGCAGCCAAACAAACCAGACGAATTGATCGTGAAGCGACCAAGTCTGAATAAAGTAACAGCTCAAGTAACTGTAGCCACAACACCGTAAAGTCCACACGTCTGAGATGGAATGCATCCATTGAATAGCACTACCTATTGCTAACGTTATCTTTCTTGATCTCACGCCTCAGAAAAAAGACGTATGATCAAAATTTTGTTTATCACTTTCGCCTAGTTCATCGATTCCCTGGCAGTAAGGTAACTACAGATGACCACTGTGATAGAACTAGGAAAAACTTCGTTTTGCTGACATTGCTACAAGGTTTCGCCATTGACACGTTGTGACCCACCAGAACCAGCAATTTTTCATAAAACATATACCACTTCTCAATTTCATGTGACTAGACAACCACCCAAAAAAGAAATTCATATTCGACGATCTCTGTCAATCACACTTGCCGAATGCAATCATTTCCATAGAACTGGTGAAATTATCGTAGTTGATCTGTTCTACCCCATCGTAAGTGACCCTGAACCGTCCCTGCGACAAACATGTGGAGCTTTGGTTTCGAGCAGTTGCAAATCAGACAGGAACCGACAACGATATTGTTCAAGGCAAAATAGACTTACCCATCGCCCACGAGATCGAACAACATGAACACATAACAGTCGTCTGGAACCAGAAATGTACTGGTATAGGTGTCAATTAGCAGACCGTCATATGGCCCCTCACGGTACACAAGTGTCTCTTGTCTTTCCTTGGGGGTTACAACGTAATATGTTTCATTACCCCAAATATCTGTTGTCACACTTATCTCCACTTGGACACAATTTTCAAGGTCTGGTGCCGTGACCGTGTTGTCTTCTAGATAGGCAGCGGCCGCCATAGCATCGACCAGGCCATGCCCATAATGCCTATCCCAACCGCATGCTCCAAGATCTCGTGCTGATACTTTGAGTGCAGTCTCAATTTCATCGGCACTGGCATGAGGAAACTGGGACCAGAGAAGTGCAGCGACACCCGACACATGAGGAGCAGCCATGCTTGTTCCATCCTCCACTTTGTAAGTTTGGTCAGATTTGCTTCCCAGTGATGTAACGTTGACTCCCGCTGCAACAACGTCTACAAACGAGTTGTAGGTTGAAAAGACAGCCATGCGCTGTTTGTCGTCGACCGCCCCAACGCTGATCACGCCCTCGTAGGCTGCAGGGTACAAGAGAAAGTATCCGTATTCACCGAAGTTGCCGCTGCATGCTACGACCAATACACCCGAGCGTCGTAGTTGTTGAATGTAATCTTGTTCAGCGTTGCTAAAGAGAAAACCGACCAGTGACATGTGTATAATGTCAGCACCGGCCCCATTGCATGCACGCATCCCCTCTATAAGGTCAGAAACTGTAGCTTGCCCAGTGTCATTCACCGCTCTCACAACGTATAAAGTAACGTCTGGTGCAACACCAACGACACCGACAGCATTATCTTGAGCAACAATTGTTCCCGCGACATGAGTACCATGAAAAAAGCCAGGATCGTCCCAAGGAAGAAAGTGTTCTGTATCCATACTACCCGAAACGTCAGCTCCTTTCAAATCCTCGTGTGTTGCTCGTAGACCCGAGTCGATGACACACACCGTGATTCCAGCACCTCTTGACCCATACCTCTCCCAAAACTTGGGAGCCTTGACCATATCCACGCCGTACGGAATAATTTGTTTTTTCTTGATGCGACGGGATCCGGGAATATGGGCAAGCATCCGAGGAGGATCATCCTCGATCGACTCGACACGGGTGAGCTGGGTAACTAAATCAACCTCGTCTTGTGTGTTGGTACAAATTGCAAAGTACATGGTACCTTTCAATTCAGACACAATGACCACACCATTATCGGTGAGCTCTTGTTTGCAAATGTCTTCTGCAGTACCGCCCTTGCATCGGACAATCTTTTTGATTCCATCGCAGGTCTTACTTGGTGAATAGGTGATCTGTTGAACTTTACGTCCGCGCAGTAAAACCCTGCTAGATGGAGGGGGTTGGTACTGTTGCTGTTGTTGGTCTTGGTCATGAAAACTGGGAAGAATCACTTCTTCACGTTGAGAAGGGGAAAAGGTCATTGAGTCCAAGATATCATCCTTGCCATCGAAATTACCGTTGTCGTGGTGTCCCTCCATCACCATCGTCGTTTCACGGTCTGACGAAGTCCATGTGGGACCGTCTTGATCATACTTGGAGGTCAGCTCTATCGCCTTTCCCCCCATTTCATTTGGTTCTTGTTGTTCCAATGAAGAAAGGTGACGTCCTCCATCTCGATGGGGGGAGTGGCGCTGGTCATGCCCAATGGAGGCAAAGATCAACAACAACAAAAAAGCAAATAGCAACAGACCGGTAGTGCATCCAACACGCATTTTGATTTTTTATGTCTTCCATGTTATCAGTTTGTTGTTGGCACAGTGTACGGGAAGGAACTGTGATTTAACTTTTGATATATATCGTAACCACGAATCTATCCAACACTGCGACACACAGGGATTTCCTGTTCCATCATGGCAGGACTTGAGCGAACTGGGATTCAAATCCTTCTCAATTGGAAAGTTGCCACCAGTATATGGGTACCAGCAGTTCCTGGTATAGTGTCGGCGTCCCCCATGTTATTGCATGGTTGGCACAATGTAATGAGGAAGGTTACTTGTGGTGTATCTTTCTGCGACAATTGAATGACGCGTTGGGCAACTGGTAAACTGGGATTCAAAATCCTTCTCAAACCGATGTTCCTGGTGCCCGGCGACGGACAGGATCTACAATGGGTAGATTCAACGCACGAACCTTGTACCTGGTACTAGGTACCTACAGTAGGATACCAGGTGGGTTTCGGTACAAGTTACCTGGTACCCGGTACTACAGTCAACAACTGTAAAAGAGCCTCTAACCACGCTACCGTAGGGTGAATATGTATGATCTTGCTGCAGCTACCGGTAGTTACACTAGTAGTGGCTTGAAAACGCTTTTCGTGGCAGCATATCTTGAATATCTTGGCTTTGCTCAGCTTCTCCACCGTCTTTCTTGCAGTACCTGTTCTTTCCACCCGAGTGACCATGGTTGGATTGAGACAAACGTGGCTTTGTCTTCTTTACTCGTTTACTAAGGACTGCCGCTTGTGAATTGGCATCGTCGTCGTCGTCGTTGTGGGAAGCGGAAAACTCGCGACTGCCAGGCATCATGGTGACACGAGAAAATCTACTTATTCTTTGGCCAGCCACAACACCAGATTTTGATTCACAGTGTTGTGGCGACGCCGAATTCTTGTTGTTTGTTTTCTCGGATGGCTGGCTGTTGACTTTGCCATTATCATCATCGTGTGGCAAGATACAGTTAGTTTTTGATGCACGTGATGGTGAACAATGTTTCTTTCCTGAGTCCATTTGTGAAGGCGTAACCTCGGAGCTTGATGGATCATAAACCGGTTCGTTCACGCCGTCTACGTTGTTGCATGTGGCGGTTGCCTTTGTTGTTGTGGTTCCAGTGACTGAACGCGTCCTGCTTTGGCTTGATGATGTTGTCGAGCCACTCGCTTTTGGTGATGACATTTCTGATTTGGTTCGATCATTTAAAGCGCCGTTGTCTTGGACCAAGACTGCTCCTTGTCTCTTTGGTGCTACCACAGCTTCCTCGTGATCATGGGACGGATCATGATTCAGCATCTGGGAGTCCAATCGTACTACTGGCACAATTGGTGACCAACTCCTTAAATCGAGTGATGACGAGACCACAGCCATGTGGCATCCTGCTTTCGATTGTAGACCAGTATTGCTGCAAGTCTCATCGCTCTTTGTTATTGGAGGATGGGATGGTAAAGAATGAAAACTAGTACTGATTTGATCTCCCGTCGAATCGCCGTGTTGATCGTGAAGAATGACAGATAGGGACCCATTGATGACAGATATACTCGACAATCTTGGTACATCGTTTCTAGTACGCTGATCTACGATTTGCTGTCCAGAGAATGTGGAGGTCGCCTTCACGTACCCACGATCTGGGAAAAGTGGTTGCGCCACAGATAGCCGAATGGTTGGATGTTGCCTCTTCAAGATCGATTTCCCTGTTTTGGGGCCAAGGCTATAATTGCTTGTGGCGACATCCCGCAAGTACTTTTGTGCCGCCTTGATGTCTTGTCTGGCTTCACGGACAGCCCTTCTGGATGATTCTTGGGTGATTTGCCGGCAGGCACTTGCCAAAGCATCGTGATCATCCTTTCCCTTGCGCCATTGCATTTCTTGCAAATCCAAGACAGTGTTGATTGTCTTTGATCTGATATTTTGGCAGATCTCTTGCCGTTCTCCGTGGAATTTGTCAAGTCCTCGCGTACAAGTACGTTTGTCTGCCAGCTCTCCAGCTTGTATCTTGGTGAGGATCATATCGACACGCTTGAATATAAGCTTGAAATCCTTTTGTTGGTAAAAGCATTTGCGATGTTCCTCATGCGAATAGTCCTTCAGAGCCATGATAGGGAAAATGGTACTCTTATCCAAGTCGATCTGGATCGTCGTCTTCTGACCATTATCGGAGCTAGGAGGAGGACCGAGACCTCCATGGCTACGGGTGCCCCTCTTCTTGCCTCTCCGGGACCCTTTCTGACCATCATGTTCTTTTTTCTTCCCTTGAAGCCATTCCAAACCCATTCGAAAGTTGACATTTCTGGATGACATCAAAGCGTTGGAAGATAGAAATAGTTTCCTCTGTTGTACTGATAAAGTTTGTGGAATCGAAACCCTCTTGGTTTCTGGTTTCCAGAAGTTCAATTTTGTTCGGGACGAGTCTCAAGAAAGCCTACTTTTTAGCAGCAAGTTCCCTGGGACAAACGCTACCACATTATAAACTGTACGCACTCAGAACATTGGTTTCGAGGCTTTGTGACTACCGGTAACAATAAGTTATTGATAGGTCATAATCGAGATGGTACGACCAACAGCGCATTCACATGAAAATGCCAGTTGTGATAAGCCTTCGCAAAAATTCAGAGGCGAGTAAATGTCTGTCGCAGTGGTGAGTTCAAATTTTTACTTCAAGAAGCTATTATAGCCTTCTGGGATCCTTCTGTGCCAAAAGTCTCGAACTTAATTGTGAAAGAGTGGTTTGTCCGTGTTCTAAGTCCTACCATAGCTTCCAACGTGACAGGGAACATAGCCAAGTTGACCCGCTATTGCATTAGGGGAGCACTACCATCTCATCAACGATTGCTTCCGGCCATCGTGCAAATCGCAAAGGAAATGCCAGATGATAGTGGTTTTGTTTAGGTTGACGTGTTGTCTGCAATTGAACCTGGCTCGGATAATGTTCCAGAAGGAATGTGCAAGGAGAAGGAAACGTCACCAGGAATGTTGTTCGGATGTTCATCATGTTGTTGCTTGTTGCTTATCCGGCTGTTTGTAGCAATCTAGGTACTACTACCGGCCGGTAACCAGGACTATTGGCGCTCTGCATGATCTTGTTTCTTTCTTTGTTTGTGCAATTTGCAGTATTCAACTCATTTTTACTTTCAAGATCCTATTTCACCTTGTCACTTGAGGATGATCCACCATCATAATTTGTACTAAAGTTAGTGTTAGTACTACCGTATAAAATTCCTTGGCAGTCACTGCTGACATGGGGGCTGGTGGCATGCGACAAAATCGTACCGTCCGTCGTCCGTGCACCGATGCGACTGTCCTACCCGGTTGATTGATCGATTATCGCACGGTGATATTGCTACATACCGGGTGAATCGAATGCAGCAACTTGTACTTCTGTTTGTGATACTGGCCATGGCAGAGGCATGGATGACGCAACGGCTTGTTCCATCTTTATCCAGGTGTTCCACTGCCGGTATACATCGTCTTGGACGCAGCGTAGTATTCTCTGCCAGTACCGATCGTCCCTCCTCGATGCCCTATCCACGAGCGGCCGTTTCCGTGGCGGTGAGGTGTGAATATAAAGGCGAGACATATTATCTTTTGGTACAACGAGGAAAGGAGCCGAATCAAGGTCGATGGTCCTTTCCAGGAGGCAAGTTGGAACTTGGTGAAACAGCCTTGCAGGGGGGGAAGCGTGAACTTGCCGAGGAAACCAAATTCTTGGATCATCCACCCGTAGAATTGCAATGGCACCCCGATACCATTGCAACACAAGATTCGATCCTGGTGGGCCAAGATGGCACGACCCAATATCACTTTTTGATTGCCATCTGTTTTGCCCAAGTCCAAAATGCAGTTGTCCTATTCTTGCCCAAGGTGATACCTGCCGATGATGCAGCCGATGCCAAGTGGTGGAAAGTGCAAGATTTAGTGGAAGTGGATGTCACACCTGGGTTGGTCGAACGGATCCATCGCACCGAATACTTGTATCAACGAGACGTTTTGAAGTGATCACGGTGGAAAAAACGTCGGATCTCTATTCACGAAACTCGAGCTATTCATGGTTCAAATTCGCATCGTTTCCCTGAAACATCGATGCTAGGATTCCGTTCGTAAAATTTCGACAGCGATGATTTTGCCGATGCAATAAAAGCCATTCGATGGTGAGAGTGCCGGTTTGCTGTCGTTTCCTACAAATGCTCGAATCAGTTTCATAAAACGAAACATATTTTACAGTCGAGTTGTGTTTGTCATGGCACAAAATGGATGACGGGTCATTCCTACACTACTTAACTGCCGAAAGAGAAAAAAGAAGTTGCCGCTCTCCTCACAAAAACTTGGACTACAGATGGTGAATTCAAACTGACCAGTGTATTCAGATCATGTGCCCCCTTCACCCTCAACGTGCGTACATGATGAAGATGGATGTCCAAGAGAACTTTTGGCAAGTTTCAACTTCGAAAACGGCGAGTTCTGACTGGGAATCCACTGTACCGAATCATTTGACAGAGGTATCCTCCTGCCAGAGGCGACGTTTAGAAAAGATACGAGGTATCCAAGAAGATACGAAACAGCACAAAGTTCCGATCGCCATTTGAGATTTTGTTCTTACGGTGCTTGATTGGAAAATGGAAAAATTTCATTCCAGTACATATTCTACGACGATCCTGCTAAAGATACCGGTAGGTCGTTGGAGAAGGCTTCCAACTTTTTTTCTTTGGCGTTGGCTCACAATTGGGTGAACAAAAGATCCAATTGTCTTTGCAATCTTCTGCCTCCCTACGTTGCTTTGCCTTTTGCTTTTGCTTGGATTGTGGTGCCTACCGTAGCATCAACTACTCCACCTAGCAAGTTACCACTGACGCCCGTTGATTTATCAATCACACGGTAAGGTACCATTCGATTGCACTGTGGAATCGAATGTGTGGTTTATTCTGTACCGTGGGTTCAAATAAAGCTAATTTTTTTTCTCTACTCGTATTCTATCCTTATGTTTGCTATGATGGGTGTTTCAGAGCACCCTCTCCCTTCAGCAACAAGAACCTCAAAGTCAGATCTGTTTGTATCCCAAGCAAAACAGTTCTCTTTTTGCAAATCACTCCAAACATTGTCGTCGAGAAAAGGCTTTGTTACACGGTCAAGTGTTCCTCTCTGAGTTTTACACTTTTGTATCCAATCCCACCTGTTCGTATTGTGACGAGTCCAAGTATCCGAGATTAAGAACACCTTTATCCTTCCAAAAAGAATAACACTTTTCCTTCTCTTGGAAACCCAATTGTAACTTTTCTTGACACAACCTCTTTTTGGTTCACAAGAAACCTAATCCTAACAGGTCATTTTCTCTCGGAGCCTAGATATCATCAAGTCCGATCGACAATGCAAGGATTGAAAACGGCGGAAGGGGTGGTACAGCCACCCATGTTGATCGTTGCAACAACGGAAGATTCTGTCACTGTGAGAGCATTGGAGGGCGAGAATGAATTGCCCACACCCAATACTGAGTGGCAGGAGGTGGACGAAGGCATGTCGTACGGTAGTGCGGATTCCTTTCAGTTCAGTGACGATGGTATCCATCTTCCAGCAGAAGAAGAAGCAACGATCTCGAAGCCATTGAACATCGCCCTTCTCAAAGAATGCATTGAAGCTGGTTCTTTAGCGCTGGACAAAATTGTCGACCAACATGTTTGCTTGGTTCTCGGCAAGACTGGTAGCGGTAAATCGACATTTCTTCAGGGTATAGCTGGAAAGAAATACATCTCGAAGGTATATGCCATTGAAGGCGAATCGTTGAAAAAGGTTGTTTACGAAGCGGAAGATGCCTTGGATGGGTTCGAAATTGGACACGACAAGGTGTCACAGACCTCATCGATTCACTGTTTGGAACGAAA
>SWEM01000207.1:0-48258 GCA_019593585.1 Nitzschia palea | reverse complement strand
GGGCAAAAAACAGTTCCAAATGTTTTTGTGAAAGGAAATCACGTAGGTGGAAATGATGCTACACAAGCTGCCGCAAAAACAGGAAAGTTGCAAGAAATGTTGGGGATTTCCAAGTAAGGTATCGAAACTAGCAGACCTTTCACAACTCCTCAATTATGAGTGATTGCGGGCAATATAGACAAAATTTTCCTTGCCTACTTTTTAAAATTGTAGCTTTCATCAGTGTAATGCAAGACATGGTGGGATACAAAAAGTCTGTTGAAATCCCTCCATCACCCTTTCTTGCTACAGCTTTCCATTCTTCCTTGCTGGTGAAAACAGCCATCTGTACCCCGAAAGCAAGTAGTGGCATGGGACATGAAATCGATAATTGATACAGAAGGTTGCTTACTGTTCTTTCGACTTGATTCTATGAAATATATTACTAGTCTAAAAAATGTGCGTTTATGCAAATACCCGCAGAGATGCGGTGGTGACAGGGGCAGGACCAAGGAATTGACGTCATCGCAATATTTTTGGGGTGGGGGAACTTCCGAGAAACTTCGTCTATCTTCTCCTTGCATTTTCTTCATTTTGCTTGACTGTTTATGATAGATTTCATCCCAACAACATGGGTTGGTCGAGGGGATTGCATCGAATTCTTCGATCGGGAAGTACCACATTTACGTATGGCCAAGGTCTATCGTCTGAAGCCGCCTTAATGTTCCACTCTGGTTCATCAAAGTTGAGGACCATGCCACTATGGGGACTTCTGACAACAAGAGAATTCAGTTCCCCTGCCGACAATGAAATCCAAAATTTCATCACATCCGCAATTAATACGAACAAGGCAAGTTGATTACAGTAGCATCGTTTTTGTTCACTATTTAACGTGCCGGATCATTCTCATCCCCGTTCCCACCCCCCTTTTCACCCAATATGTATTGGCGTTTTATGTTTCGGTAGGTGACCATCTTTTCCAAAACGTACTGTCCATTTTGTACCAAGACAAAAGATTTGTTTCAATCTCTTGGAGAAGATGCCATGATTTTGGAATTAGATGTACGATCGGATGGTGCTGCTATTCAAGCAGAATTGGCAAAAATGACCGGGCAGCGCAGTGTGCCCAATGTGTTTGTGAATGGGCAACATGTTGGTGGAAACGATGATACCCACGCTGCCCATCAGTCTGGAAAACTGGAGCAACTATTACTACTGAAACGATAAATAATAAAGTTCGAAAGACCAAAGATGAATGTCAAGAAAGTAACATTGTTTTCCCAGTTAGACTTGGGAGCCAAGAGCTCCCCGCGCCTTGAGTAGTATGATTTTCCATTTGTAGTTTTATCGCCCTGCCCCTTGAATCTGTTGCCGTAGCGCTAAAATACTTTGCTGCTTGTCGGGGGGTAACTGAGAAATTTGTTGTGGTGTGAGTGACATGACTTGTTGAATCAACGCTGGATCCAAGTTGGCAACTCCTGGGGGTGGAGGAGGAGGAATTCCAGGCTGTGGTGGTGGTGGCGGCGGTGCCGCATAGGGTGGCGGAGGAGTAGGCATGACCATGGGAGGTGGTGCCCGAGCGCGTGGATCAATCCTAGCCCTTGGATCTGCTCTGGGAGGCGGAGGAGGAGCTTGGACAGCTGACACGGCTGGTACAGGTGCAGACACGGCAACAGCCGCAGCGGCGCGGGGATCAGCAACTTTCCTGGCCCGAGGATCGGCAGCTCGTCCAGGAGCCGCCGCAGCAGCAACCGGAGTGGATGGGAGAATAACGCCACCCCCGTCGGTGGGAACCGATGTTTGCACCATATCTAGCTTACTCATCAAGAACAGGATAGCCTCTGGTAATTGGGGATGACCAGAAAGGATCCGTCTAGCCTCGTCTGGATCCCGATCGGCAATTTCCTTGAGTTGGGAGATGACATCGTACATTTCCCCCTTGGACATTGCCTTCAAAGCATCTGCTACAGCATTGGTCCCCACACTCGTTGGGGCAGCCGAAGTTGCCGAGACTGCAGTTGTTTGAACCCGTTGGTTTTGTTGGGACAAGTCCATACCCAATTTCCCAGCCAACGCTTCCAAATGCGAGCTGTTGCTAAAGTTGACGCGGATGCGTCTACCATTAAGTTCATAATCATTCATGTTTCGAATGGCACTGAGTGCAGCCTGAGGATCTTCAAACTCCACAAAGGCAAATCCACGTGGTTTCCCTGTATCCATATCAGTGACTAAGCGCACTTTGACGACTCGACCAATTTCCGAAAACGCTTGGTGGAGTTGTTCTTCGGTTGTATTGAACGCAAGATTTCCAACAAAAATGTCATGCTTCTGTTGTTGCTGCTGTTGTTGGGCTAACATAAATTGGATGGAAAAGTAGTAGGAGAATGAAAGAGGTAAGAGGAAGGAGCAGAATCCATCAGTATGGAACATCCACCACAGGACAAGTACGAACCTGCCATCCCTTGCTGCACGAATGCTGGCGCTGCGAGAGCAGCTGGTGCCGCCATTCCACTCCACATAGCTGATTAGACTGTACTACCGGTAGTAGTTATTTTGACGTGTGACAAAAAATCTGCGGATTTCTTTGTAAGGATCAGTGTCCAGCTCTTTTTAAAGGTGGTGATATCTACCCGCCAACCTTGGTGAATGGAAGCTATTGTTGCAAATGGGATTTGCTCGCGATTTGTGATTTCATTTGATTCTGACAGCGGCCATACAAGCGTCCGATAGTTGTCCGTCAAAATGCTCAAAGTCATGTGACAGGGGTCAGGTTCGATCAAGCAATTTCCTAAAGAGAAAGCAGAGACACCTTTAGTACACGTACTCTGATGCAAAATGACTCTCTTTTCTGGATATACCGGTATTTGACCATGGTCGCCCTTTTGCCTTCCTTTCTCTAGAGCTATACATTGACAAATCGCTCCATTCACCACCATGACAACGGTGGCTCCCCGCACTCAATCTAGCAATGTATCCTATGAGATATATGCGCCGCGATCCACAGCCCAAGTGTCACGACTATCCAGGATCGCAGCATTGACGGTTGGGCCAACTGCTTTGGCATCGTCGTCCGATGACGATGCGACAGGAGGGGACAAGCTGCTGCAAGCAATGGCGCCACCGATTCTGGACCAAAAAATTCACTCGGCTCTTACCTCTTCCAATTCAAATTCAAATGGTGATGAGGATGGTATTCTTACCAACGCCATGGACGAAGCACTTAGAAAATCCGATTATTTAACCAACATGCTGAAACATACAACATCACTACGACTGGCGTTACGAGCTTCCATTAATATCGCCGAAGATATTTCGAACCGCCATGCTGATTTGATTCGTCACTCTGGGGAGCTTTCGGCGGCAGCTGATCGTCTTCAGGGTGAACAGGAAGTTCTGAGTCGCCATGCCGAAGAGATTGGAATGCCCTTGAAGCATTACGATGCAGTGGATGATATTGGAGTATTGGTCGGTGTATTATTCAAGGGCAAGACTACAGTACGAGGTCTGGCCAAACTCAAGGTAGATAATGATGAGTTTCCTGCCACCTTGGACCGAATCGATGATGCTGTTGAATTCTTTGGACGAGAAAGTGGGGGGAAGGAAGTTCTAGAGGAAGAGTTGAAGCGACAACGCAAATCTGGGCTGGATGGACAAATTAGCGGAAACGTCGAATACTTCCGCCGCTCTCTTGCTTTGCAAGATGCTGCTCTCTATTTGATTCGAGAAGCCGTGGTGGATCGATTGTCAACCACTACCCGCCAGGTTGCGGATGCACTTAACATCCCCAAAGTCCCGATTTCAGCCGACAAGTTAGAAGCATCTCTCATATACACTCGTTTTCATGGAATCTCTTCCCGAAGCAATCGGTTGTTGACTCTAGTCCGCAAGCGATTGCACAGGGGCGAAGCCTATCACGAGTTGTTGCAACTCTGTCGTAACACCTACTGTTCATCGAGAGAATCGTTGCTCAAGGCCACTGTACGAGCACACATGGACAAGCTCAAGGACCAGCATGGACTTGTTGGAATGACACGCATGGCTTGCGTTTTTCTAATTCGGCTTTGCACGGTCGAGACCGCCCTGTATTTGGATTTCTTTGGAGACAAGAAGCAACAAGAAACAAAGGATACAGACACTACCACATCGGGCACCAAAGGATCTACCACTCTAGGATCCCAGATGGTTGCAGATGATGGAACCTATCACGATTCGGAATTCCAGCACTACCTGTCGAATCTTTGCTCAGCCTTGCATCGCACTATCCGCACCGGCTTGGTAACCTTGCTGGACTTAGACACACTCTGTCAGATCGTCAGTGTCTTGCGCGAAGAACGATCCATGGCCAGTGCATCGCCCACGACTACAGCTGCTGCACGTGCCATTTCAAGCGTTATTGAAGATGCTCAGGAACGTCTCATCTTTTGTGCTACCAATTCTTTGAGCAAGGAGGTGATTCGTTTCAAACCGACTCCTGCCGATCTCAACTACCCCGACAAGCTCAAGGCCAAGCCAGTCACAGACACCAATACCTCACAGGGTGGAGACGACACGGATGACGTTCTTCAGATGCAACTTCAAGTTTACGAATCTTGGTTTCCTCCCATGCGTAGTGTGCTCCGGATTTTGTCAAAAATCTTTCGAGTCGTCGAACCCCGTGTTTTTGAAGATATTGCGCTACAATCGGTACAGTCCTGCACTCGATCCCTGAAAGATGGCGCTGTCTATATTCAGAAACGACGTGGTGTTATGGATTCGGATTTGTTCCTTGTCAAGCACTTGCTGGTACGTGAACAATTGCGTGCAATTGGTTGGTTTAGTGGAGTGAGGATCGACATTGTTCTAACAGATGTATTTTTTCCTGTAGATTCTTCGTGAACAACTATCACCCTTTGATATCGATTTGCGATCCGTGGAACGTCAATTGGACTTTAGTGATGCCGGCAAGGCGGTATCTCGTTTTTTGGCCAATCGCAACCGACGGTTATTCACCATCAGTACGGAAAATGCTCTGGTAACATTGTTGCGAGAAGGTGTTTCGATTAATGAAGCCTCTGTCGACTCGAAGCGTGATTTAGAGGAAGCCTTGCGCAATGCATGCAACGATTTCATTGACCATACCTGCAAGGTAGTGGCTGGCGATGTGTTGGCCATTGTGGAACAATTACAATCCACAAATGACGAGTCGAAAACGAAAAGCGCTCTGTTACAACCTGATAGTGTCAAGAAAACCCTAACAGCAGCGTCCGACAAGATGCAAGAAACTTGCACCGAGGTCACCTCACAAATGGCCCTGTATCTTGACAATTCTGCCACTCAAAGTATCCTCCTCAAGCCCATTACCAAAAAGATTGTCAAAGGATTGAGTGAAATTCGCAACTTTACCTCCGAGGTCGAACTTGGAATTAATGGATGGGACGAAACATCGCGAGGAGAAGTTTTCTTGTTGTTGGATGATGTAGAAAAGAAACTGAAGGCTGCCTTGAAATCTGCAAAATAATTCAACCATTTCCCCTCGGGGATAACTTAAGGAAAAATAGAAATGACGAGTACTTGGTAGTTTGTTGGGTACACATACCTGTCACTTTTTGTTGTCACCACACGGCGTTCGTCCTGGAATGAAGTGTAGTACGTGCGGCACGCTACAAAATGCCCATATTTTTTCATTTTTTCCTCAACAGCGATGGGACGTTTTCCAATTGAGTGAATGACCGGCGATACAAGTAATAACAATACAACAGACACAGTCAAGGATCTGGACAAACACTCCACAATCCCACCGGAGCAAAAGTTTTGCAAAAAACAGGCATGTGCCATTCAATATTGTCTGAATCGATTCAACCATCAAGAAAAGTTTTGTCAGGCGTTCATTGATGAATGGAAGAAATGTCGAGACAAAGTGAGACAGGCAGAATCTTGGCCTCTTGACAAGGAACGATAGATCACAGTGTACACAAAAGGTGATGAAAAATAGTTTCTATGAGAACAAGAATATAGTTTACATTAACAAGTCGGGAAGTAATGGGGTCATGAGAACAAAGTTGGACTCCAAATCCAACGCTATTCCTAGAGTCGCCGTTGTTCCTTTTTTTCATTTGCATAGTGGTTGTATAGATTCCAAAGGTTGTATCAGCGACCCAACACGTTCGACACGACTGGTGTCCACTTGCCGGCAGCCTTCTGGCGACGACCAATGAGCAGAAAATGAAATCTTACTACTGCATACCAAAAAATTGTGATAACACCGGTGATGGACTTCCCATGCGAATGGCAATGCGCTCGGATATGGCCTGGGCTGTCTCTTCTGGGTTGGGGCTGAAAAATTCCGTAGAAATAAAACTTGTTGCAGATGCTGTTTGTTTCTTTCGTCCTTGGCTAACGATATCAATTTCCAAGTCAAACGAGGATCCTCGACAGAGAACTGGATGGACCACCAATGATGTCTGTGGTGGAAAAAAAGAAAAAATACGACAGGACAGAACTAGTTGAGGAAATGTTCATCGAGTCCCTACAATTCATGCTGCGTCGTCACGGAAACTCGCCACTTTGAATACGCACCGCCATGGCCGATGGGACGGTAAACAATGCTTTTGCTCGACCGTTTGCCAACCGCAAAACAAAGAAAGGAATTGTCTTGTTTGGAGTACTACTCCTTGTTGTTGCGACCGATGTGCTCATGGAAGATAAATATAACTTAGCTGTTGAAGCACATCATTGGCAATGGAAAGAAGCATTTGACACGCCGCGAACACCGTTCGTTGTTGCATTTAAACTAAGGGGTCAATGATTGCAACATTTACTCGTATACAGCAAATGAAACCCCTGACATTTTCAAGATTAACTGTAAGGTTCGTGTCAGTGTTCAACGGAAATTTTGGACTTCGGACAGACAGTCAACTCGTGGGGACCGCAGCGTGAAACATCAATTACCAGGTACCACAATTCTTGGTCATGATTACATGTGAACGTTGACGAGAAGATTATTGGATCTGAAAATGCCATCCTCATCACATAGGGAGGAAGGACGCGATGATCGGAAAAGGGACAAACAGGAGAAGGATCGCCATCGTCGGAAGTCACATCGCAGTTCTCGGGGAAGGGATCGCGATAACGATGATGATGATGAGGATGATCGTCATGACGATGCTTCTAGCGATGACGCATCGGCTTCTAGCGAGGAAAATGATCGTAAACGTAAGCGTAACAAGAAGAGTCGTTCCAAAAGTTCTCACCGCAAGAGTAAAAATTCCCGAAAGAAAAAGAGTCACCGAAGTAGTAAGCAGCGCAGAAAGTCATCGGATTCAGACTGTAGGGACTCGTCGGAAGATGACTCGAATTCCTCTTCTAGTAGCGACGAAGAAGAAAGTACCAAGAAGACTACTATGGTCAACGAAAAGCTACTAGCCAAGTTGCAGGCCCGTGGCGAAACACTCGAGGAGAGAAAGGAACGCCGGGCTCAAAAGCGTGCAGCAAAGATTCAAGCACGGTTTGGTTATACTGCTGAAGAGAATCCATTCAATGATCCAAATCTTCATGAAACATTTACATGGACCAAGAAAAAGGAAAAGGCACAGCCTGAAGATGAAGAAAACCTTGATACTCTCCAAGAAATCGACATGATCCGGCGGCGACGCAAAGAACGAGAGGCTGAAAGGGATGAACTGGATCGCCTACGAGCCGAAGAGTCGAGGATGAAAGAATTGGAAAATTACGATGAATGGGCTAGAAAAGAAGAAGAGTTTCACCTCGAACAACAACGTAAGCGATCTGCGATTCGGCTTGTAGAAGGACGGGAAAAACCGATCGATGTTTTGGCAAAGAATTTGCTTTTGTTTGGACTATCCGATGATGAGAAAAATCATCGCGCTGCAGTCAAATATAAGGAACGATACAATGCACTTGATCAGCTTAACAAGCTCGAGGCAGAGCTACAAGAACCTCATAAGATTGTCCTGCTCTTGAAACTGGCGGAACTCAAGGAACTGGTATTGGACATTGATACTTTTCGAATCCTGGAGCGCGAAGGCATGAGTGATGGAGAGAGCAAACACGTGATTCTACTTTACTGGGATGCCCTTCATGCTGTGGCACTAGATGAAATCAAACTTTTGCAGAATGGCGGTGAGAACAGTACCTACGCTAAAAAGGTAGCAAGTATCAGAGAGCTTTTTCATGGACAAGGAAATACTGCCTTACAAAAAATGGGACAAGAGATTGATGTAAAGTTGGCAAAGCCGGATGACGAGTCCATCGACAAAACATACTGGCGACTTGTCAAGGAACAATTGCTAGTGCATCAAGCGAAGATGATTCTATCACAGCTACATTCCAAAATGCTCGTACGACAGCTTGAGCGCCTCGAGCAACGTAAGGAGGAGTTGGCGAGACGACAACAGGAAGGAGAAGCTGAATTTCCGAACGACGACGACATGCAAGCATCGTCTGTCCCAAAGAATGTTGATCCGGACTTTGGAAATAAAGAGGATGAGATTGGTGAATCAGAAGAGGTTCAGTTGGATTCCACGAAACAATATTCTTGGCAAGATAGATACGCTCCTAGAAAGCCTCGATACTTCAACCGTGTCAAGACCGGTTATGATTGGAATAAGTACAACCAGACACACTATGACCACGATAATCCGCCACCCAAGACAGTGCAAGGTTACAAGTTCAACATCTTCTATCCAGATTTGGTTGATCCAACCAAGACTCCACAGTTCTTTATCGAACCAGCTGATTCTGATGACTTTTGCATTATTCGATTCCATGCTGGGGCGCCATATGAAGACGTCGCTTTCAAAATCATCAATCGAGAATGGAATCGATCGCGAAAACGAGGTTACAAGTGTACATTTGAACGGGGTGTGTTATCGCTGTATTTCAATTTCGCAACACACTGGTACCGCCGCTAAACAGTGAATAGCAAATTGGATTGAACCAGGAAATTGTGGATCAAGGCATCAGTCGCTATTACTGGATTCCTTTTTGATTTGTCGCGCCGTCGACCAAAGCCTTGCCTACAGTCATCTTGAGAAAGTTCAGTTGATGGAGGCGCTTTTCGTTCCATTGAGCAACTCCTTCTTCTTGTTCCTTCATGGAGTTTGGATGTAAGTAGTCGACACTAAACGAAGTAACTTTAGCACCAGCTTGAAACGCGTGGACTAGTGGCACAAGTTGGGCATCCCACATATCTCCATCAAAGTCAATCCAATAGTTAGCAAAGGAATTCCGAAATGCCACGGGGCCCATGGTCCAGTCAATAGAAGCAAGACCAATGTCTCTGGAAAGAGAATCCAAGTAGAGATTGGCAAAGGATTCACAGTGATATTGTTCAATGGGATATCCAGTTCGAAAGCTGTCGTCCATTCGTCGAGGGACGGCAATATCAGCCGATGTCTCGACCATGTGCTCGACTAATGGTCCCCAATGCCGAAACATGTCAACTTTTTCCAACTCTTGAAATCCTATAATCATTGGTGCATCGTTCCCATCACCCTGGTTGGCCCATTGGATGGCTTCTCGTAATGCTGCTCCTTTCCGTCCAGAAGATGTTTGTTTCATGACTTTGACATATCCGCTTCCTGCAGCGAGTAATCCATCCCGAACATCATCCGTGGGAGAGGCATCGACCAATAAGAGACGAATATTATGTCGGGCTGCGTTTTGACATGCTTCCAATCCTAACCGATACCTTGTATCGTCAACAGTGGAGTAAAAGGTTGGGGCAACAACGGTCAATTGCATGTTAGGATAAGAATCATACAATCTCTTGTCGAGAGGGAGATGTCGTGCATGTACGATAATCAGATAACCCAGCAGTAGGCAGCTTAACGTCGGCACTACAATTCTCAAACGTAGATTCAAAAAGGAAATCCATAACAACCGAAGCGTCATTGTTTGTTGCCTTTCTCAAAACTTTAGGGTAACATATATCCGGGTTAGTTTTAAGCTCGTTCGCCGTCCTGCATCGTCGTTTTCGTTTTATCCTCTCTACTTTTGAGCTACTAGTATGTAGTATGTCGTTGTAATTGACAGTGAGTACCTGGTACGGAAAATATATCGCATGTGTGTTCCTTCACCTAGTAAAGGTACAGTGGGTAGCATTATCCAGGTACCATTCCGGAGCGGACAGTCAATATAGAGACATCTACAAGTTACAAATAGATCTAGAAGGAATCCATGTCAAATTCAGACTGGAAATAGCTTTACTGTCGAAATTCTTGATGGTGACCCTTGTTTCTGACGCTAGCAGTTAACTGTTAATTTTATTGATAAAGACCAATCAATTCGTCAGATACAGCACTCGGAGTCAATACTCCCAAGTCAGTAAAGAGAAGGGTGATGAAACTGGCTGGCGTAAAGTCGCAGGGAGGATTTTCTACCTTGACATTTTCCGGCAAGGTAATGGTAATCCCTTCTTTTTCTTTGGAGGTCGTATCAAGACATTGTAGGGGACTACTTCCAATATTGGGCAAATCCTTTTGATTGAGGGGATATAATCGAGCAAATTTGTACGATTCGGATGCCACATAAAAGGGTTTGCCATGAGCCTTGGCACAGGCGGCGAGCGAGTAGGTACCAAGTTTATTGACACAACCTCCATTTTCCACCACTGCCTCGGCACCGACCAATACAATATCTACCGAATCCATGATATATCCCATGGCGGAATCCAAGACGACGGTGGTTGGAATTTTGGATGGATGGGAAGCATAGGCTTGTGCTACCTTGGCTCCGGCAGCATCTGGTCGGCCTTCCAAGACAATAATATCAAAATGCTTCGTCTCGGCCGCTTCCAAAAGGACACTGGCCACCACTCGACTCCATCCATGAGTCAAGACTGTCATGCCCTCGTGGATAAAATCTGCCCCCACTTGAGCAATCCGATCCCGTGCGGCTACCGAGATTCCGGCAAATCGTTCTCCTCGTTCCAGTACTTCTCGTCGACAAG
This sequence comes from Nitzschia palea, assembly GCA_019593585.1. Classification (NCBI taxonomy): domain Eukaryota; phylum Bacillariophyta; class Bacillariophyceae; order Bacillariales; family Bacillariaceae; genus Nitzschia; species Nitzschia palea. The sequence continues at coordinate 37,331 of SWEM01000207.1, read as the reverse complement.
CTTCAAAATCGGAAAGTTCTAGAAAACTTCGAGTGACATATTTCAAAAAGAGGTCACATCCTGAAGAGAGTGCAATAAGACTGCCCCCTCGAGAACTGGCCGATTGGTTCGTTTCATAGTCTTGTATCATGACCTCACGGGCTTGTTTTAATTCATCTTGGAGTCCCATCATAGTTGTGGCTTGAGACCGTTGAACAACCCCCAACAAGGCCTTGATGGCAGCCACAGGAGTCGCCATGACACTCTTGTCAAACAAATCACTGGGACCATCCTTTTGTAGTAACCGTCTCAAGTCTTGTAAAACTAATGGGATATCATTGTCGGATCCCATTCTTTTCCACGTTTATTAGAGAGACGCGTGTAATCTTGACAGTTATATAGTACTCTCGTCGGTAATTTCCAAAGGTCGTAGGTATGTGTTGTGCTTTGTAAAAGGATGTGTGGCGGCCATGGTGTGATGGGCTTTTTAGCTCAATCAGATGGGTCAAACCGGTCCCACCGAAACGACACGATCGACTACCTCAACGCCATCCCCTACAAAACTCGTTCATGAGCATCATTTGCGGCAGTGTATTCTTTGTGGAACAACGCATTGGGTATTGGCCTTTTCATTTGAGGGTTTCATAAACATTATTGACGCCAACAGCCACTTGTAGCTACGGTAGTCATGGACGGGAGAAGAGGGAGTCGTGATAGGTCGTCCTATGGAGGATTTGCCTCGAACCATTCGAAAACATTGAACGATCGCGATAGTAGCAATCGATCCTACGACAATAGACCTGGATCTCCCCGGGGAGGTGGACGAGGCTTTGGGTCAGGACGGGGACGAGGTAGAGGGCGATATGATGGACGGGGTCGAGGATCCTTGCGAGATGTATCTACCACTGGAAGCAGCTTGGCCGCCAACCCGGTGCATGCCGAGCGTTTTGAACCATCACCAACTTCTGCTGCTATTGCTCGAAGACCTGTTGACCGCCCTTCGACTTCACCCGATCCCAGTGGCTATGAAAGTGGAGAAATCATGCCACAACGCCCTATGGTTCATCCACGTCGCAGTACTACCAGTAATGTGGAGCCCCACAGTCATTCCGAAACCTCCAAAGGAGGAGGACGGGGAAGAGGAGGAGGTGGGTCAGTCGATGGTCGCGGTTCACGATTTGAAACACGTGGAAGAGATGGCTCAAGTGGCCGTTTCTTTCCAGCAGCAAATCGGCAACGAGGAGCTGGAGGACGGGGAGGTGATAGCTACTCCAGTGGTCGTCCAGGAGAAGCACGATTTCAAGAACCACCTCGTGCTATTGAAATTGCTCGAAACAACAACAACAACAACAACAACAACGATCCTAATTTCATTGCTAATAACAACGATAGAGGTGGTCCACGAGAACGTCCAAGGGACACAATAATGACAGGCAATCCTCGAAGCATACATCCGGATTCAGGAAGGGGTGGTAATGACCGAGTGCATGATGTAAAGCGCCCAAGAGAGGATCCGGCGTATTCTGTCGATCATGATGAAAAACGTTTCCGAGTCAAGGATTATGGGCAGAGAAGTGGATTGGAAGATGGAAACTCGCTAGGGGGGCCTCCATTGGACTCCAAATCTCGTCTAGGTGAGAATTTTCAAAGGTTCGACCATGATCGCGGACATCCGGAACCTAGGACTTCTCTGGAAAACCTACGACGGGATGATCGACGTGGTCGACTGGATCACAGTGGGGGGTCTGATCGCTTACTGGCGACTTCGAATTCAGACCGTTTGGAATCACACTTGATGAGTGGTGGATCAAGTCGCTATAATGATGCAGCTGCGATCGGACCAGATAATGAAACGACCCGCTACAAAGATTCTGAACGAATGGGAATGGAAGGTCGACCTGGTCGCTATGGGGAAGTCGACCGCGTCAGGTTAGACTCTCGACCGACCCGTATCATAGATGCTGATCGTAGGGGTGTCGATGGTGGACCAGGACGCCTTGTTGATACCAACCGGTTGCAGCAAGAAAGCGGACCAAGTCGATATGTTCATGCAGAACGAAAAGTTTCTGACAGTGAACCGGGACGATTCGCTCATTCGGGCGTTAGTCCTGTCCGCTACCATGATTCCGACCGCGTGCCTTCAGATACTGGGCCGGGACGCTACAGAGACGCAGAGCGTTTGCACACGGATGGTGGACCTACTCGTTTCTATGATTCCGACCGCAGGGGATCAGATCGTGGACCAGGACGCCAAGGTGACATGGAGCGCTTTCCCCACGATGGCGGACCAGGCCGCTACATCGATTCTGATCGCAGGATCCCCGAAAGCGGACCGGGACGCCCTATTGATGTCGACCGATTTCCTCCAGATGGTGGATCCGGTCGTTACATTGATTCTGACCGAAGAGTTACCGACAGCGGACCAGCGCGCCATTTTAATAACGACCGCTTTCCGGCAAACGGTGGATCAGGCCGTTACATGGATTCCGACCGAAGGGTTCCCGACAGTGAATTACCGATAGGACGTCCAGTCGACATCGACCGCTTCCCTCCAGAAAGCGGACCAAGCCGTTACGCCGATGCCGATCGCAGGGGTCCCGATAGGGGACCAGGACGCTACGAAGTTTCAGACCGCCGTAGTTTAGAGAGTGGACCAACTCGTTACTTTGAGTCTGATCTCCGCGGTTCAAATGTTGGCACAGGACGCTACAATGACTCTGAGCCGAAAAGGTCAGACATGGTGTCAGTTCGATACAGGGAACCTGAACACATGCATCCAGATAGTGGACCAGAGCGCTTCAATGATTCCGACCGAAGCAGAGTTGCAGACAGTGGCCCACCACGCCGTTTTGATGTTGATCGCTCGTATCCAGAGAGTGGACCAGTCCGTTACATGGATTCCGACTCCATTGGTCCAGGGGGCTTCACTGATTCCGTCCGAACGGCTCCTGTAGCCGGGCCTGGACGTTATAATGACACTGACCGAAGGCGCGTGGACAATGGACCTGGACGCTACCCTGATTCCCATCACTTGACAGCGAATCAAGATAGGGGACAGGGTCGAAATAAAGATTTCGATCGGACAGGTCTGGATCTCGAATTGACTGTGAGTCGAAACAAAAATGTTGACAGGATTGGTTCAGACAGCGGATTCAACCGCTTCACTGCCAACAATTCCATTCGCGCGGGTCACGATAGCGGCCCTGTTCCTTACAATGATAACACGCAAGTGACCCCCGACATTAGGATTGGTCGCTTCGACGCACCCGACCGCACTGATAGGGAAAGTCGCTACAACGATTCCGACCGTGTCGCCCCAAGCCGCTACGACGACTCACGGAACCACTCAGGAACGTTGCTTGAGCCAGCTGGTCCTCCAATGCGTAATATTCAAAGGATGCATTCGTCCAATATTGACGATCCAAGAGGAGGTCCTCCACCTGCCATGACACGGAGAGAAAATGACATCACGAGCAAGATTTCCTATCGCGATGACCAAAGAGATGGTGGTTTCAAAGACGAAGGATCACACTATCCAAATTCTCGATTTGACGGACCCACTGAGTCACGGTACAGAGGTGCTCGACCGAGTGAAGATATTCCTCCACCACGACCACGCCCCCCTCCACCCATGGATAGTAGAGGGCGAGATACAAAGATCGACGTGCTTCAGCGCGACGCTCCCCTTCACGATATGCGAGGTGCGACAGAGAATAAGAGAGATATGGATGGACGGGCTAACAGCCCAATTCATGATCGGCATAGTCGTCCTACTCCTTCAGCTGACGTCGATCAGGCTCGAGACTATCGTGGAGGACCACACGCTCCCATCGAAACCACTGGCAAACCGAATTGGGTGGCACCTGCGTTTAGTCAGGGACATGTCGCCACGTCCGGGCCGCCAACACGCAACATGGGTCGTCAGTCAATGGATGGAGGTCCAAGATACCGTGAGGAAACACGACAACCGGATATGCCGTTTTCGGACTCGTCGAGGCCACTTGATGGCCGTGGTTTCTACGCAGATCGAGGAAGAGGGCGTGGTCGGGGTGGCCGTGGGCAATTTACACGGGGTGGGGGGATGTTGGGGCGAGGCAGAGGACGATATGAGGATGAACAATCCGGAATTGTTCGACAGAGTCCCACGGTGTTCAATAATGACCGAGAGTCCTCAAGTGATCCGCCGAGCTATCGAGCGAATGATGCAGACAAGGAACCAAGATCAGATGCAGTGCCAGTGCCCCCATCTGATTCCATGGAACTTGAAAACGTCAAGGAAGTGCAAGAAAGCACACCAACGCCAGAAGCAAGTCAGCCGCAAGATATCGGTATCCCGCCTTCGAAGGATAAAGAAGCTAAACCTGACGATGGCCATGCTGCAAAGAAGGAGCCTATAGAAATCGTGACTGATGGTGAGGAAGAGATAGTTGCAAGACCGATTCCGCCTCCCCCACCTGGTCAGCCGTCTGGCGTTCTCTTGGCACTTAGTAGACTTGCCGATCTTGAAGCGCAAATGGAATATGCATACGCCAAACACATGCTCCTTGTCCGTCGACAAAAGGAACTAAAGTTTCAGACCAAGGTTCTGGAAAACCTTCCAGTCGGAATTGATGCTTTCCGGGAAGAGCTAGATGCACTGAAAGCCGAAGCCTCCGTCGAAGTGGAGCAATAACACCTCACCCTCACTGGCGACCCCAGGCAATCAAATACTACAGGACCGGTCATTCACATGGAACAGTATTAATAAATGAAACAATACATCTTATGTACTTAGAACTTTTTAGACTTGCATCGCAAAACGTCCTTCACCCGCCAGGACGGCAAGAGTTCAACTCGGGAAAAGAGGGGAGACTAGACAACGATGACAAGATGCCTCTTCAGGTAGCCTCTTGTCGTTCCAAGCCAGCTTCATCTTCCACCTTTGCTGCCAAAGTCTTTGCTGACTCGATGATTCGCTCCAGCATGGAGACTGCATGTCGCTTGTTCTCAATACGGCTACCAAATTGCGATGAGCTGAGTTGTAGCAAGCCCGTTTCATCGTCTAGGCGGTTTCCCACAACTTCCTTCAACACCAGACGTTCCATGTCTGTCATGGGAATGTGGTGTGTTTCCACTTGTAGGGTCACACGGTGTTCATTTGGTTTGATGAATGGTGCTTCGAGTAGACGTCCATAACTTGTCGTCTTGAATTTGAGAGCATGTTCGGGGCAGCCACACTTGAGGTATTTGACCTCCGGAGCCGAGAAAGTAGAAGTACCCATGAACGTCTTGCCCTCTCGAATGCTATCAAAAATTTCTCGGAATGGCGAAACATATACAGGAGTCCCCGTGGTTTGATTGGATTGAGCGGTAGCATAACATCGTGTGGCACCCCTTTGAAATCCTCCACTAGCTCGACTCACAGTCAACATTTTGTGCAACGGAACTCGTCGGACTGTCATCTTTGTCAGTCTAAGGTTACAAACGCGTAGGACTATGGCAAAGAGCAACTTTTTCAGTCAAAGTGCTTGTGGCTCGACAACCAGAAGCACGTTTGTAGCACGAAATGTGAGTGAGCGTTTTTGGTATTATATTTGCTGCCGTGCGTGGGGAATTTGCGGTATAAAAAAAGTAGTGATGGGCCAGCAACCAGCACAAAATCTCACTGCCTTTCGGCGACCTTGCAGAATTTCGGATTTCTCATCGGCAGTCCACAAACTCGTAGGAATTCAACCGTAGAATTGCACTGGGGATGTCAGAACGGGTTTTGAGCTTCGCTTCCACCCGTGTGACGCCTCATTTATTCGCATTCGCGTCTGTCGATTGCCCGTCCATCGACTTCAACGACCACCGAAATTGCAACCGAGAAAATTGAAAATTTGTCCACACCGAGGAATTGATCTGAAATGTTGGTCCATAGTTGTAGTAAGACTTCGTAACGAATTCTGAATTCCGTCATCAAACAAACAAAGCAATGACTAGTCTACAAAAGGCAGCAGCAGCTGTGGCTGTTAATACGTCGTCACAGAGTTTGAATCCGTCGTTTCAATCTCCGAAAGGCCAATTTGAACAATGTTTCGCGTCGGGACTGGACCTGTCAGAATTCGAAAACACGAAAGGATCGGACTGCGACAAACCATTGGAGAGTGCTGCAGCCCAGCTCCTGCGTGTCAAGGAAGAAGAACGACTACGGAAGGAACAAGAAGAATTGGCTGACCAACGAACGCAAGAAATCGTTCGAGAACGAATTACAGATATTAGAGAAACAATAAAACTGAAGAGCGAGTCCAACATTTTAGTCAATGCTTTGGTTCAGATGCATGGATCGGACACAATGGATCCTGGCGTGTTTCGCAAGAACAAAAAGTTACCGAAGAGGCTTGCTGGAGTAAAACATCATGCGTCGTCGCTGCCATCGCAAGGTGCAAAAATGGCACACAAGAAATCACGGCGGTCCAAATATTGAAGCAGCAAGAATGACAAGTCAGGAAATCATCTCGAAGGAAACATTTTAACCCTCCAAAACACTGTTTTTTGTGATGTACACATTCAAGGCAACAAGACGCATAAGTATAGTCGTCAGGAGACTTTGTTTGGAAAGCACCAGAGGATTTTGGAACCAAGAATATAACCAAGAACAAAAGTATTTCATGCTTGTACTTCTTAGATGTAATGCAAAGATTGTTGTCAAACGCTATGTAATAATGATAGATCTACCGGGAGAGAAAGTTGTGTCTCTAGTCCAAGAGTGATTTCTTCCTCACCCACGGCCAAAATGACGTCACATACGACACAGTCGCGACGTGAACTTGCGCGGCAGAGTAACAAGTAATGCTGCGGTATCAGCGAGCGACGATGGGTATACCCTCTCGAAAAGTTATCGGATTCAGTAGTAGTTGCTGCTCCATCTTTGATTTCGCCTTGAGCATTTAGAAGTCAATTTTTAACATGGCTCCGAGTCCTATTTTCCCAGCGGACCGTGCAAACTTGAAAGCATTCAGCCCGGTACGTTTCCGATGGCTAACGCTGTGCACCATGATTGCGAACCTTATTCTGGGATCTCACGGTTTCGTTGCTCGTATTAGGTCCTAGACATTGCATGTGCCGACACTCGAGCAGCCTACGAGGAAGTAAAGGCAAAACGTATGTCCCCCGCTGTATCTGATGTCGCAGGCGCTCCTGTAAGTCATCCTGAAGCCAATTCTTCCACTTTGAGACTCGGTTGCGACCAGGTATATCTCACTCTATTTTTCGTTTCGCAGTACCGAGCGTGTGCAATGGACTCTTTAAAGTCTTTGGTCGATGGTGATTGCCGACCACTGTTTGATGATCTTTTGAAGTGCCAGAACAAAAATGAATATGACTATGGGAAGAAGTGCCACACAATCCGACGATCGCTTTTGGAATGTGCTGTGAAGACCAAAATTGGAGAACTTGGCAAGAACTACGCCGTGTAAAGAACTAACGGTAACTAGCGAAGACTTGCCGACAACGATATTGTCGGTGATAGTATACACAAATTGTCGCGATAGGATGTTTTTTCCATTCATTTTATTGAACAACCAACAAATGTGTATTCAACACCCAGTTGGATCATTACTTGTCGCAATACCTACGGTTGTATTACTAGTGGTAACAATTGTTTCACCCGAAAGAGCAATCATAGTAGCTCCAGCAAAGTGTCGCATCTGACAGGGAAAAATCAACTGGCCAAGATGTTGTTGTCATTTCTCGCTACAGTCGTTTGATGATGAACGAAGGCATTTCGCTGACAATGAGAGGCGGACATACAAAATTCTGCATACAAAGTTCTCTTACTGTAAGACCTGTTACGTTGGTGACATCACCGACAAACATTCTAGAGTCTAGTCTTTTTTTGAAACAAACGGTAAACAAGGATAAACAACCTCAATTGGTACACAAAATAATGATCCAGACTTGAGCAGTCCGTGTCGGAAATCGCTAGTTCCTGCCCGCGTCAGAGGACGCAACGAAATTCGAATCTAGATGGCAACATATTGGTCGGTTACCATACCAGTACAGCTGCTTCGCTCGGTTGGGAAAAATCGTAGTGAGTTCCTCTCGTCTTTGAAGTGGAATTTCTCCCACTTTATCTGACTTGTTTTATGAGATTAGTGCAAGGCAGTCGCAGCACTATCTAAAGATTCCATAATTCTTTCTAGCAAGCTGGTCAAGTTTTAAGCACCTTGTTCTCTTGGTCGTTTCTTGCTGTCCTCGTCTTGAATTACATGACCAACATGCTCTGGTTGGACTTGCTTTTCCAGTTCTGTCATAATCTTAAGGACATCTGTTCTTTCCTTGGCCAATCTCATCTCCACTCGAGCCGCGTACATACTTTGCTTGGTTTCCATGGAATGATTCTGATAGGGTCGAACCAAATTTTCGGTATCGGTGCTGAGTAGGGGATGTATCTCACGGAGCGTCTCACGATAGGTTCGCGATAGCTCGGAGATGTGGGGAGCACAGGAAAGATCCTCCAGAGCCTTGGTGGTTTGGTGTGCAATCTCCAACAGCTTGCAAGTCAGGTCTTCGGCGCGATCTAATTGTTCCAGGATTTTCCTCCGTTTGGTGAGTCTCTCCTTGATTTGTTGCTTATATTTTTCCTTGGCACCATGTTGATCGCTTTGCTGCTGTTGCTGTTGTTCTTCCTCCTTGGTAGCCACGGCAGAATTAGATGCATTGGCTGCCATGGCCGCGAATTTATTGCCGCGTCCTCCCGAGGATGCTGGAACTGCTGGTGCTGCTGCAGCAGCTGCATTTCTGGATGCCATGGCAGCTAATTTATCACGCCTCGGAGCAGGAGCGACAGAGACTACGGGTGGAGTCTCTTCGGCTGGTGGCGTTGCGCTCTCCCCAACAGAACTACCCGTTGTCGTTTCGGCTGCATTCCGAGCTGCCATTGCGGCAAATTTGTCCCTTCCCATTGCATATACCTGGACAAATCCTTGCCGGATGATGAAAGAGTGAATATCATGATTTGTGCGGGTGGCGGCAGGGTTGTGCCTGGATTGGGGCGAATTGAGTTCGCTTACATCAGCAATCTGCAAGGTGACAAATCAATTGGTCCAAATAGGGAACGTCAAGCTGTCTCTTTTAAGTAGGAATTTCGACCCGAACATGAACAATTAAGGGCTGTTGCTTCGCCATGGAGCCCAACTAACGAGGTCAAAACTAGGAGGCATTCGTTTTACCGATTTGCTTCGGCCGTTGAAATTCTACCCGTAAGGTACGGTACGCAGGGGGCCATAATTTACCGAGGATCCCTTGGATTTGAAAATGCTTGAACCGGAAGGAAGATCGGCACCTACGTTGCGAGTTGCGAGATCGTTCCTGGCATGCTGGCAGCTGGCAGAGCACGACAGGGTACTTTTACCTTTTACCCCACAATAATCACAAGACGAAATCAGAAGTAGTGAGTGAAGTGCGGCACCGAGAATTTTGCAAGTATCAAGTAGTTACTGTTGTTGGATCCATCATCCCAGAAATCCAAAAACCTGAGGCGTTCAGCAACGTAGAGTCTGAAGAAGTAAATCAACAGCCCGTGCCATGGGAACACTCGCCGACTCGAATCCTAGTCTTGGGGCATTGCATGAAAGATGTCTCGTTGTTCCCCAAGTAGATCGATACTGCCATGTTGTGTCTAAAAAGACAAACAATAGACGTCTTCGGAAAGCCCCCATTGTTGCTGCTAGTTTGTTCAGTGTCCCAGCAGCAAATGCCTACATCGTCCCTCCGATGGCAAGCCATGTGTGGAGCTCACGCCATTCCGCTCGTGGAAGTCCCAGTCGCAGCCGGTTGTTTGACGCACCTCCGTTTGATGAAGAAGGACAGCCGTTTCCTTCCATGATGGATGGCTACTTGATCAACGGACGCAACATGACGACCATGGGGAATGCTATCCTCTCTGTCTCGGGAACAACGTCCTTTTCCAACGCGATAGCACAGCATCGTGGCGGAGATCAAGAATCCCCCTGGAACGGTGTGAACGTAAACGGAAACAAGGAAAAACGTGAAGGTGCACATACAGCACCAGAAGTGAGCAATTGGACAACGATAATGGGAGGTGTCTTTCTGAAAAAGGAGCAACGAGAAACGGTCGATCAAATCTATCAAGACTTGAGAGACATGTCACCGTATGACTGTCAACTAGTTGATCAATATTGGGATGGTCTATTGCCGGTTGTATCGTATCTTGGAACAGAACGAGTCTCAAAAGTTTACGATGCTCTGCGTGTTGCCTACCGGGCTCATCGAGGGCAGATGCGCAAAAGTGGTGAACCCTTCATTATCCACCCCGTGCAGGTGTCGTCGCTGTTGGCAGGGTTGAAGATGGATGCTGAAACAGTCATGGCGGGCCTCCTTCACGATACTGTGGAAGACACAGATTTGACGTTTGAGCTTGTGGAAGAAATGTTTGGTCCTGTTGTACGATCCATTGTGGAGGGCGAAACTAAAGTATCCAAGCTACCAAAGCTGGCATTTTCCGAGTACGCCGATGAGCAAGCTGAGAACCTCAGACAAATGTTTGTGGCGATGACAGATGATTATCGAATCATTATCGTCAAGCTTGCCGATCGTTTACACAACATGCGAACTCTACGACATATGAAACCTGAAAAGCAAATCAAGATCAGCCGAGAAACACTGGACATCTTTGCCCCTCTTGCTCATAGGATGGGAATTTGGCAATTCAAGAGTGAACTGGAAGATACTGCTTTCATGTACTTGTATCCGCAGGAGTATAAAAGATTGAATCGACGATTGCGGCAACATCAAAAGAAATTCCAAGAAACTCTTGATCGGTCACAGAAAATGCTCCGAGACAGACTGAGCGCCGATCCCACACTTCGGGATCAAGCAATGGAAGTCAGCGTCTCAGGCAGAATGAAAGAGATTTATTCTTTATGGCACAAAATGGAAACCAAGGGCGACAGGAACATTGATCACATTGTTGATGTCGTCGCCCTTCGTGTTGTCATCACTCCAAAGCAAAGCCCAGACGATGAAGAAAATGCAGCTGATAGGGGAGTCTGGTTATGCTATCACGTCCTTGGATTGGTGCAACATCTTGATGGTTTCCAGCCGGTTCCCACGCGGGTAAAAGATTACATTTCGTTTCCCAAGCCGAATGGCTATCAAAGTTTGCACACTGCGCTTATCTTGAACGGACAGAAAATCGAGGTTCAGATCAGGACGAGCATGATGCATCAGGTCGCGGAATATGGCATGGCATCACACTGGGCATACAAAGATCTTTCTAAACGACAAAATGGAAATGCTGATCTCTACAACACTCCTTGGTTATCCAGCATCAAGGAATGGCAAAATGAGAAACTCAATGCCAGAGACTTTGTCGATAGTGTACGAAGCGAACTACTTGGTAAGAGGGTCTTCGTTTTCCTTCGAAACGGAAAGATCCTAAACCTCGCCAGAGGCGCAACGGCAGTGGATGCTGCATTCCAAATACACACCGAAGTTGGGCTAACTATGCATGGTGTTGAAATCAATGGCAAGCCCGTGCCCATTTCATATGAGCTCCAAAATGGAGACGTTGTGTCGATATTGACAGGAAGGGGCAAACCATCCACGGACTGGATGCGATATGCGAAGAGCCGATCAACACGCTCGAAGCTGCGTGCTTATTTTCGAACCAAACAGAAAGAAAGGTAAGACATACCGACTAGTTCACTTGAGGAGTTCAGATCCATCGGAGAAATCCTGACATCGTCGATTGCAGTCTTAGAGAAGCGGGGCAGATTCTTCTCATGGACTATCTTTGGATGCATGGTCCATTAATTCGGAAAGAATCCTTCATGGATGGTGATTTCTCTATTCCTGCAACAGTCGAGGAGGTTGCCGCATTGCTTCCTGGAAATACGCAATATGATGATGTTGAAGAATTGCTAGTCACGATCGGAAAGCAACCAGACCGTACCTTATTGCATTCTTTCGTCTCCAAGTTGTTAAAGGTGCCGCAGCGAGTGTTGATCGACGCCGAGAAAGACGGGGGCTCGCTTATGCCAAAAAGTGTGCTTGAAGCTGTCTCCAAAAACCTCAAGAAAGCCCAAGACGCCGGCGCTGCCATTGCGTCGGCTTTTAGTGGTTCTACTCAGACATCCGAAATCGATAAAGGAAGTTGGCCGCAACCATCTTTGCCTGTGGATGCCATGGAAAAACTATTCAAGAGCATATTCAACGGGACAGCAGAGTACGCCGATCCAGAGCACATCTGCGACATTTGTCTACCGATTTATGGCGATGAAATCGTGGGCACTCGTCCAGAAGGAAAACCGGACGCAACTCCCAAGGTACACCGTATAGGATGTCCCCAAGCACAGCGGGCCATTAATCGTGCGGTTACCGAAAACCAGAGGTCACATACTGGAAAGTCCATCTATGGATACAAGGAGAGGGTTGACAGCGTCACGCTCCGTCGTAGCGTACGAAACCCTGCTTTTTGGCGACAGACAATGAATGGGCTAGAGATCCCAGTCCACTTGCAATGGGCAGAATTCCCAGGACCAGGTGAAATGGACTTTTCGTTCCCTTGTGAGGTTGTCGTCCACGCGGAGGATCGCAAACTACTTCTTGCAGACTGCTCCGAAGTAGTTTCTGAATTATCCGAGATCATCAAAACCGGAAGCCAAACAACCAATGAACATGCAACACTGGTGTTCCTCATCCGAGTGCGTGGTATTGACGAGCTTCAAAAGCTGATGGACAGTCTCCAACAAATTCGTTCGGTCATGTCAGTCGAACGACGGGTAAGTTTTTATCAACTGCAACGTTGTGCGGCCATGGATTGGCTTTTCTCGGATTACTCACAAATATTCTTTTGTTTGCTCATGGCAAGTTTGGAGCCGAATTATTGGGAGTCTCCCTTCCGTAAAAATTTCCCTTGACGTGAATGGAGCAGCAAAACCACGCAATTTTGTATATTATAATCTCATCCACCACCCACCTTCATCTGCAACTATCACTCACAACTACTCACTTTCCTTCCTTCCAAACTAAACTCCACACCTTTTTGACGCCCATTAACCATAATAGCATATTCGGTGCCCACATTTTACTGGTTACGTAAACAATTAGGTTACTGTTCATCCAGCGGTAGTTCTAATGGGGGTGTTGGGGACACGTGTGACTCGTTTGGTTCATTGGGCCACAAGGACCGCACTTCGTCCTCGAGTTGCTCCAATTCCTTGAGTTGCTCAATAACAATAGATGTTGCCGACCGCCACTTGCCCCCATTTGGACCCACTTGCAATTGTAGGGAACATGTCCTAACGGTAATTTCAGTTTTAGAGCCCGAGTCTGCTGCTGAAGACTCATTCATGGGAATGACGACTGACGTTATCGTAAGCATAGGGGGATTGGAGTGTACTGTAGAGGAAGCTGTCAGGGCGCCCCACCAACTGCTCGTGGTATCTTGGACGGGATCTATTGGTAGCAATCGGATCATTCCGCCCTGAGGAGTAAACTGAACTTGAATCATTTTTGTGGAAGGATCAGTCTCTTGAATTTCCGAGGCCGGCATTTGAGCTACCAACAATTCATTTCGCTCTGTTGGGGGTTGTACTTGATTGGATTCCCAAGGTGTAGGTGTGTTTGCCATTTGAAGGAGTTGATCTTCTTCCAATGCTAGATCATGTCTATCAAAGGTAAGAACTGTGGAGTATTGGTCTGTCCAGTATTCTTGCTGAGTCTCAATCCATTGCGCCAGAACAGGAAATCGTGTGGGCGCAGTGTCAACCATCACGCCAGTAACAAGGGCGTATAGGTTGCCTAGGATGACGAGGAGCAGGAAGGATTGTCGAATCGTCTGGTTCAAAGGGTCTTGGATCGTTGATTCTCCCAAAGTCGAGCGGGGAATCTTCCGAAGCAAATAGAGTGAAAGGCCCAATACAGCACGATACAAATCCGCTTCCAAGGTTATCAAATCAGTGACCTGCTGTCTTTGGTCTTTTGCCGATTGGTAAAGTAGAGAAATCCTGCTGAAATTCTCACGACACGATTGATGTCGTTGTTGGCAAGTCAATATCAACTCATCGTGGAGTGGACACAGACGTGAAAGCGCTGTTAGGTCTCCTTCATGATTGGCGGAATTGTTAGCGATCAATTGATTAGCAATCTCCACCACTTTGTGAACAACATCGGGGATCATTGATTCCACTGCCTTCCTTGTAGGTTGGAATTTGCTGAAATGATGCCTCGTAGTTCCACTACCTGGTATGATACCTGCCCAAAGTACCTGTTGAAATCTCCGGGTCTTGTCACGTGAGTTTGACCCGCACGACTTCTTCCAGTCAGTGCGTTCAAAGCTGTTGCTGTCGTTTCGATTGTCAACTGCTCCTTTCTACCAAAGGAGCTAGTTCTATCTCAGGCAGTAGTCTTTCTCAATCCTAATCCTAAGATGTTATGACTTCTATTCCCATCACCTTAGCGACGTTTTCTAGGTTTGCGACCGTTCCAACTGTTGCGTTGGAGACGCAGTACAATCTTCCACAATGAAGATTGTTTCTTCGCTTCTTCCGTCATAATACATCCATTCAAATAAGGAATCCCGTTGTTTCCACGATTGTTCAATAGGGGATGTTCTTCCGTTAGTTCACAATATAGTCATCCGACATGATGACTCACTATATCACTTGTTGTACTGAATATGGGGACGACTGACTCGAATCGATCCACAGACGACTCGGTCACGACCTGTTCGACCCAATTCACGACAAGTACCGGTGTTAAGAAAAAGAACAATCGTACGACTGACGAACGTAGTAGCGAGCCGGGCGATCGGCATGTGTCGACAGTCGAACAATATGCGAAAGAATTACCGTTGGCCACGAGTCACCTTCACTGTGCGGATTCAGCTTGGACTATAGTAAAAGCAAAGAAGAAGCTTGACAAGAATAAAAGGATCCAGGTAGAGTCTAAATGGAAAGCAGCTATGGACAATTGTGATGGAAGCAGAAATGATCACGATTGAAAGATCTATGGCACGATCTTGAGAAGTAGTATTGAGGTCCGAAGATATATGACAAGTGGAGAGTGTTAACACTGAGTGATCAAAAGAGCAAGAGGTAGAAGTAGATCATAAGTCTAATAGGCTGAAGTTCACGAGAGGAACTTATCTGTTAGCACGTGGATTTACTAGTGGACGTTGCCGAGGCCAACGTTTACTACGAGTAATCAAGCAGACCTACTGGGGTGGACAAGTCCCCGTAAGTAGGAAGTGTACGAGACATTTAACATACCGGTACCTCGAATCACGAGTTGTTCTAAATTCGATACACTCGACTCGACCAACATGTTTTGTGATATCTTTTTACCGTACAATATACTATGGTACTTATATGAATTTCAACAACAACAAAGCCATTGTGGAATAGGGGTCGGAGGTTGTATTGTTCAATGATTGCTGCTGGCACCATGGCCTGTGAGATCCTCATGTCTTTGTAGTCATCCATTGGGGTTCCCAAGTAGAAGTCTTTGTGGTTTGTGGTCACCTGTCATGAACCATGAACTGTGCATCAGGAGTAGAGAGGACACTATTGAAGAGTAGCTTGGCTGTGGTTAGGTCAGCATTTTTGGTACTGATGTCACCAGGGTATTCCACGCGGTCACCTCCACATGTCCAGCGGACCCGTCTAGGTTCTGTTTTTTCGGGACGAAACGCAACAACAACTCGCTACCACTTACTGAAATAGCAGCCCCCACTGACCAGTACATAGACTTACCTTAGTCAGTGAAGGTCTATGGTGGGTTGGCAATGCAACATGTCACAAAGACATCGACCACTTGGACCCCTGGTATCCCAAATCTCCGGGGTCCAGGGACACCACCACCACTAGGACACTACGACAACAATATTCATTCGGTCCCCTTGAATTGGCCATGCAGTCAGTTCGGGACTTGCTGCATAACAATTCAACCGAAATCACATACTTTGTTGTCATACTTGCTGCCCGGTCAGTTTTGGACTTAGCGTCCTTGCATCACTACGCGGTGTTCCAGCCCATTTTGGATAAATTTAGATCTCTCATCTCTCACTCACCTAAATTCACGCCGTAGTCACTGCTCCGCACTCAAATCACACACACACAAATAATAACCCCATTGGATAATTTTATAAGTCAATACATGAACTTGTCAAACAATTGTTCCTTGTAAACGAACTCATCACTTTAGTGAAGACCTCGAGTAAAATGTTATGGCGCCTGATCTCGACTTTCCATCTCATCATTCCAATTTATTCTTGATAATATCGATACCCTTCTGCCCCTAACTCAGGACTGATGTCCGCTTCTGGTCGGTACCATGAACTCAAGAAGGGAGTTCGGTCAACACTTAGTTGGGAGTCCTTTCTCTGCTAGGGTACTAGTTTCGACCGACTGGATAGAAGCCAACACATATTTATCGGACGACTGAGTCCACATTCTGTTCCACTGGCTGTAGTCATTATAGCCAGTGTCGCCCCTAAGTAGTCACTCGGCCCTGAAAATTTGTCGTTTTTCAATTTGAATTTACTTTGAATGCCCTCCATACCGGTAGTAGTTGCTTTAGGATTGTGGGATATCGCCAAGCAATTGTCCACGTAGGTCAACACGAATTCATAACATTCAAATCCACAATTTTTCACAGCAGGCCTTAACCAAACATCAGGATCGGCCAAGTGGCCAACGGCCAACCCGTAATGTGCCCGAGCAATTACCATGGTTTTTCCCGATTTCCTGAGTCCGAACCAAATTCGTTTCAGCCACTGTGCATAATTTTTCTCGGAAAGGCGCAGTTAAGTACGAGTTTTGAATGTCGCACGAAAGCACGTCCAATTCATTTAACGCCGCAATTAACAACGCAACTCGAGCAGAGTCCCGAGATACCAGGTACGACCGAATAATAAGTGATAGATGCAGGTGCCAAATCAATACCAGAGGTTTGTCCCAGCAACTAAAAAGTTCCGAATTACCGTCAGCGACATTACTGCGAACACCTAGTGTGTCGGGCATCCCCTAAGGTCTGGAATTTGCCGGCTCGTAATGAAATATTGATACCTTTTCCCGGTAGCTTCAGCCTCTGATCCACCACCATGGCATGCTGATCCTCCCTGACCTAATCTGCAACCTTTGAGATGAAAATGGAGCATCAAGTGAAACCAAACTATGCTCAACTTCCCATTTATCATCCTTCCCTTCGCACCTTTCTAGCTGTTGGAACCTTTGTCGAAACTCTACGCAATGAACGGCTTGTGATAGCTGGAATTGTTTCGCACAAGGTGGAAACAACAAGAGGGAATGATCCCATTGTGATGCTACAATTGTTTCCCTGTGTTGGCAAGTGGCAAGAGCCGACATGATAACACAATACCAATCAAACAAGTCTTCTATTCTTTTGACACGGTTGAGGTACCAGTTACATGTGTTGTCGATATTTGTTGGGTTTTCAGCTCTACGGAGGCCGATGACCTCCAGAACATCCTCCTTGGTCGCGGCTCTCGTCATGTTCATTTTGTTGCCTCTTTTGTTGATGGTCAAATGTTCCTTCAACACGATGACGACGACGATGACGGTTTACTTCTACCACCATTTCCGGACCATTCTACTAGGGATTATCCTCTTCGAGACAGATCTTACTCTGTGACTGCCTACTCTGTTTTGCAGCGTATTGTTGACGAGGAAGACAAAATCCTTGATCGGTCCGCGGACATAACCGCAGATCAGGGTCAAGCAACTTACATACATGAAGTTACTCTTGATTTTTTTGATCGACACACACAGCAAAATCCCAATTTTGTTTCCGCACCGTCTTTCGAAAGCGGACAGACTCTGGTGTCATTACCAAAGTCCGCCGTAAGAAGAATCAATAGAAGTTTTATCGTTTCCAAACAGTTGATGAGTTGCACCAGAAGTTCTTTTCCCTCTTTGGGCCAACAATAGTTGTTGGAAATAGAACAAGGAGGCCGCCGGTAGACAAGCCTTTCACCCCCACAAGTGGAACAACTCAACGTGTTGTTGTTCCATCCAAAGATGCCTCGGAAAGGTTTGATAGTAGGCATTGCGGACAACCAGGAGTTGATTAAGCAACAGATGGCTACTCTCTTCGACTATACATTCGCTACCGAATAAATATCGCCGTTGTGGCGCGTGTGGCGTCACATGTCCAAGTGAAGTCTGGCACAATTATGGGAAGTTACCACTTACTCGTCTTCACCTTCTGGTGGCAATGATTGGTACGTGCTGATTCTACAGGGAATCAGCAACTAGTGGTGTCTGGTGTCTCTGACATGAGATATATATAATAATTGGATATCTCCGGATATTGAAAGTTGGAACATGGTGCCTTGCAGCATGTTCAGCATGTGTTCTACCCTACTTTCTAGTACCCAAATAAGCTAAGTCTATTGTTGTACCTGTTACTTGTTAAGTGTGACGGCATACTTTATTCAGTTTACTCAGAGGACCCAACAGTCTCAAAGGAGCTGGTGTGCAAGAAGAAGAGAGGGCCATGTTTGTGGCTACCGGTAGTGGAGAGTGTGTGGGTTCCCACCTGCTCAGAGGAGAGGACAAGAGGTCTCAAAGGGGCTAATTACCCCTCAAGAACAAGCAAAAAAACAACAAGAACTGATATGAGTTCACCATGGCAAAAAGCCTGGTCCGATTGGGATGAATAGTGAGAATGGAAGGACTGGTGGTGTCAGATGCAAGGGAGTCCTACTCTGTGTGCTTTGCTGTTTGGCAAGCAAAATGGAGGGGAACCTGTATCACTCAAATGGCATCAGGTTCTAGAAGATGAGACAATGGAGAAAGATCTTGCAGCAATCAGTGGTAGTTAGTGCTTGTACATTGGAGCTTGAGGTGGCCATTGTGGCATGAGTCTTGGCTCTGGCTGGATTGGGCCTGAATTTGACTCATATTGTCATCTCCTTGGAGATATGCAGATATCAATCCGGATGACTATGGTTTCAGTTGAATCCTATGGTGGGATTGAGGGAGCAGTGATCTATGATGGTCTTGAATTGGCTCGTTCCTTTTGGAGACAAAGTTTTAGCCAAAAGGGCTGAAACCAGGCACCAGGCAGCACTTCCTTCTTCTAGTAGTAGGGGGACTCTCAGTGATGAAAAGAACATGGTGGACTACTATGGTTTCTATGATGTATCATGCAGCAATTGGAGTGGAAGGGACCAAAATGGTCATTTTGAGACTTCCTTGTGTTCCAACAAAAAGTCATGTGGTTTGGCATGGATTGCCACTACTGCAGATGATTTGGTGCTACAAGATACAAAGGGGGCTACATTTCCAAATGTGATTCTACTGTTATAAACTCTATGAAAAGAGGCTGTTGGACAACTGTTGCTTGGTGAAATCCAAAGGAGTTTGTCAGATGCAAGCAATGATTTGCCAGTGATTTGGCCATCCATGTTCTGCTGGGTGAAGGTAAAGCATGATTTTACCAGTAAACTTGCAGGGTGAGTGGACCATTTTTATCTGCCAGAAGTTTGAGGCCCAACCTCTTGGGCAGATGTGTGGATTAAATGAATGGTTTTGGAAAGATTGGGCAAGGTTTTGAGCAGAAGTGACCCTTTGTGTGGTCTTCAAATGGCTTCATGGCTCATTTTCCTATTGAAAACAAGTCGTTCACCCAAAAAGGGCTACCCTTTTGAGAAGTTTCCCAAATGGGAGGATTTAAGAAGTTTGAACCTGTGGGTTTCTACAGTTAAAGTGGCTTGCTCTGACCAAAAAGGCATGAAAATGGCCTGTGAGGGTTGTGATTTTCCCCTTTGGCCGGATGAACAGTGCAAGAACTGACTACAGGTTATGATGACAGGAGTGCTGGCAAAGTTACAATCCTAGGAAATGGGGAGATGTCTACAATTTACATGTTGTGGCTAAGTGTTACATGCTATGCTGGGTTCAAGAATGTCATGGTCCAGGGGACTCTGATGAGTGACGCTCATGTTTGTCATGAAAGTGATGCTGGGATGTGTTAAAATAATGTGTTGCTTGCACGTGATTAGTCGAGCTCTACGACCTCTGTATGACGTATGGACGGTTATGGAGGTGATGGATCGGCATGGATCTTCAAGTTACACGAAGATGCCAGTATATGTTCTACGGTAAGATTTCTCATCGAGACTCGATGGATGTCTATTGAGGTATGCGTCGATGACACAATAGGATAACACAATTCGTTTGGTGAAAGAGTCAACGAGTGTTACTTTTTTTAAAAATAATCAGTGATTAGTAGTCGTTAGTGTAAGTCCACGAGACTACTGCCTATATGGACAAAGCACAGGAAACATGCCACCAACTTGCAGGGAAGCATGGCTGTAACGTGAAAATATGCAGGAGTAGAAAATGTAACCATGTATCAGTGTAAATATGAAGACTCAATGTTGTGGCCAAAGAGAAAGCAGGCAGAAGGCAAAGCGGGAAAAGCAGGGCACCCAAGGGTAGTCCATGTCTGGTGGATTCATGTGTTCCCTTGGGTGAGGGAGGAGAGCATTTGAATGTTTGAAGTCCTGGGATTCAGCTAAAATGGATGGGAGCGATTTGGAAAACCACCGGTGAAGATGTGGTGAGGGTTCAAGAGAATATATAGCGTAGGCCTGTTGGATGGTTTCGTCCGCTTGTTGGCGTTGTAAGAGCCGAGCAGGGGAGTCGGCGGCAGTGAGGGCTTTCTGGCGATGTCGCCAGAAGTCCCATGCAATCTCCCACAATTTTTGAATGAGGCGGGCTAGCCATCGTAGGCCTGTGGTCCTGCGTTGGATGGACACATAGTAATTGTGTTGAGCCGCTGCCATTCAAGGGGAAAAAACCATCGAACACATGGTGGGTTCCAAAGTGTTGTTGTGCTGTGAAGGCTGCATGAATGTCGGCATGGGGGCTGTGGGGGGGGAATCCAGTCTTGTGCTAGGTGCCAGGCCGTAAGCAGACTCTGCAGACCCGAGCGGAGGTGAGGGTGAGTATGTTGTAGGACCAGCCACGAGTCTAGTTGCTGCAAAATCTGCTGCCAGCGAATCCTGACGTCAGGGTGGGGGCACCGAATGACATGAAAGCGGTGCTCTTCATAATCTCCACAATGGGGACATAGGGTAGACGACATGGGTGCATATAACCGAACTCGATTGCCGGTTGGTAAAAAGGAAGTAATCCATTTTGGGATCCACAATTGTTGCCCGAGATGGAGGCGTCGGAGGGCCATGGCACTGGCAGTTAAGTCCACCATCGAAATGTTGATCTGTCGTTTTGCAGTCCAGTAATCGACCGCAGCGGGGTTAAAAAAAATACTGTTCTGCTGTGGCACGTGACCAATTGGTAATGCGATGGTTTTGGGCCCAAATGCCTAATTGGCCGGGGAAAAGGGGGAGATGGAAATTGTCTGGACGTCGTCTATTTAGAATTGTCCAATATGATTTGGCCATGGTATCCATTTCAATATTCATGACTGCCCAGGGGTCCAGAAGCCGTCAGCCGTCGGGACCGTCTGGAGTCCTGGTGGCCCTGTACATGCCTGAAAGTCCAGGTAACCGGCGAGAGCTGCATGAGGTGCCATATTCCTGAGATCATATCATAATGAGGAGTCTTGGGCCGAATGGTGGAGGGGGAGGAGGATAAACGCCGTATGGCTGATAGACAATCACAGGCCAGGATGACCGCCTGAAACAACACTAAAGCTTGAGGCCAACTGGTTCACTGTGGCAATACATCCATAAATTCCTGCGAGCTCAGCACGGTATGAATCCATGATATGCACGTCACCAGGGGTCATGTTGACTAGATCAAAACTCCTTTGATCTTGTAAGGAGGCCCGAATAGTGAATGCAGCTGTACCTAAGCCTTCCTTGAACGAGCCATCAGTCAACAACAAGAAGCGGTAGAAAACACTGGGCCATTCGAGGTCGTCCCCTCACAGTATGGATGAGATGGACATCGGGACAATCTTTGGCAACTCAAGATGCCAGTCAACTGAGAATACCGAATCTCCTAACTTTCTTCATCGTTTGAACGAATGGTCTGTCAATTTTTCTTTCTCAAAGCGAGCGTCGGCCCTGTGCCAGCGATCCATTCGACTGACATTAGCAGGTCACGGTGCCAGGTGGTACTTTGCTACTTCGAAAATTACCCAACGTCGTAGCTCTGGTTTGAATGTCTCTCCTCACAAAATGTCTCAGGGACTCTCTGGACTGCCTTACCTTTATCGATTCTTTGACAAAGTGTTCCTTCCTGCACTTTGTTTCGAGAACTTTTTATTTGCTCTATTGTTACTTCTGCGTGAACGCTGGATTGCCTAGCGAAAGTTTGATATAGCCGGTTTGCGTGGCAAAGTGTTTCTAGAATATACCTTGGAGTAATGTCAGGTTTTTCAAGGGAGTCTGGCAATTGAGATTTTGCATGAGGCATTGTCAATATGCAAATTTTCCAGTTTTGCCAAGCCTGCGGCCAAAGTACTCTTCCAATTACAAAGCCAGTAGTAGCTGTTGGGAAAATGGGTATCTGAGACAGTCGTTTCATCCTTCAGAATGTCGGACCAAGGACATTTCAAACGTTTCAGGATTGCGGCATCTTAGTTCATAGGAATAATGATCGCCGTTCACGATTGCATCTACTGCCTCACAAGGATCTGTTATTACTTTCCATGAGTGTTTGTTGTTCGTGTCGAGTTCGATAATGACGTCAAAAATCGGCGTATCCACCCGATGCGTAACAACCGGTTCAACCTCGGATGCCGTTGCTGACGTTCGTTGGGCTAATCCCTTTTTGAAGGTGGTAGCTCGGACACCACCAATGAGCCCATCGAGATCGTCACTAGCCACCAATCCGCGCAAGTCTCCGTTCGCCGAAGCCACTAATCGAACTTTACGATTCTTGATTGTTTTAGCAGCTTCAACCTCATTGGCTCTACCAATCTCATCGATGATCATGAGATGGGGATTGTGATTCTGGAGACATTCTAACATGACCGAGGCTTGCTGTTCCAAGGAGGGCACCATCATGCGTCGTGCCAGGCCAACGCATGGATGAGGTCTTTCACCATCACCGCCAATCTCATTGGATGTATCTACAATCACAGTATTCGCGACCTCCTCGGAAAGCACTCTGGCAATATCTCGAACAAGAGTCGTTTTCCCAGATTTTGGTGGACCTAGGATCAAAATTGATTTTGCGGTTCCCTTGAGTATATCAAGAATGAGACCTGCATTGCCCTTGACATGTCTGCCGAATCGCAGTGTCAAACCATAAATCTTGCCATTCCAATGCTTCATGGCGGCAATGCGATGCAACTGACCAGGAAGTGTCGCCCGATTATCGGGTCCAAAACGAAACTGACCCCGGTCGAGAACATGGTCAATATCGTCTTGCTCTACAACCAGAGAATCCGGTGTGTTGCAAAAGAAAATTCTCTTTCCATCTACCCACAAATAGGGTGGTTGACCAAGATCCAAGATAATTTCGGTGATAGTTTGCTCGAAATTCTCGATATTTGGGTACCAGGGGTTGAGGTATGTCAACAACCGCGGTGGCAAGCATTCAAAGAGACTATTAAAGTCATGACTCTCTTCCAGAGGTATTTTGTCCAGAAAGTGTTTTGGATGCAAGGGGTGCGTTGGATATGCTTTTGTGATGTTGGCTAGGGTGCAACTGTATTTCGTATAACCTTCCCTGAATCAAAGCCAAACTGATATCTGGCATCGATATTGACCATGCGAGCATTGGTAGCAGATTGCAATAATAAAATATCCTGTTCTTGCAGTTTTTGTTGCATTTCTTCCCACAATAGATGAAAGAAGAGTTGTTTATGGCGTTGGTGGGAATTTCGAGGCATTAATTCATTTCCAAAGCGCAGTTTTACAAGCTTATCCAGAATGGATTCCCATTCAAGATATGGTTCGCGAAACAAATACTCGGCGACCAGTTGAGCGTCCAAAGTATGCAGTTCGGCAAATGGATTAGCAATATCACAAGCCATGGCTGGCTTTTCCCAGAGATGACGAGGATTTGCAACCATGGCGCATAGCCGTTGATGTGACAGCAAACCTTGGAGCCATTGGGGGCCATGCACTGTTGAAAACGTTTGGCAATCAAATGTAAACTTGGATTTGCCAATTATGATATCAACCAAGGGACGTGACGGTCCGACGTGACCACTCACGTCGTTTCTGCGAAAGTCGATCCCAACAAAACGACTCTGCCTATCATCACCGTTGTTGTTTGAGCAGCTGGACATGGTTCCCAAGATGACGGGGAGGTCATTAGGGTCATCCATTTCATGTTTTTCCAATGAATGTATGAGCGCCTTGAGAGTTGCGCATGTTCTTAACCTCTTAGATCGTCGTTTAAAAGGTTCTTCCATTTCTTCTTCTTCTTCCTCGGACTCGGTATTTCTCAGTTTCGCAGGCGACGCAAAAGCTTGGTTGTTGGGTATCTCCGGTATCTCGCCAGCAGCACTGTTGACGAGCACGACATGGGTCTGATTGTCCGAAGGATCTGTCTCGAAACGAAAGTACTGGGGATGGTTCCTTAGAATGGCCAACAATTTTGAATCTCTTGGTTTCGATCGTTTAACGACGGAACCAATTTTCGACAAGCTGCTTCGTCCCCCACATTCGATCAAGAAGGATTTGACCTGATCAATGACTGAGCCGGATTTTCGTGGATGCTTTTTACCCATGGCGGCGCAGGTTACCTCGGTTGCTGTTGATTTTAGTATTTGGGATTTTGTAAATAAAAAGTGCCAGTTGTGTCAGTATGTTAGCGGCAAAATGTACAACGTACATGTTTCATCGGCACCAATTTGAAGTTGACTTGATGGACACACGAGGTTCCAGGTATTTGTACACGTGTACCAGTTAGGTACCTAGTATGGTTCCTACAGATACTTCCATTCATTTCATGAGCAAGAGTGATCACTCACAGTCAATTCAAGGATGAAAAAGATATCAAAAAAGTAGTGGCAGTGCAGAATGGAGTATGCGACATTGAGTACTCTTGCACGCACTTTGGGAAGGGGCACTGCCTTTACAACTAATATTAAAAAGAAGGGTAGGAGGGAGTGGTTTTCCTCGGCAGTCATTTTTTCCACGTCCCGTCGAAGGCCTCGATTATCGGCATTGCATTTGAAGGGCACGGCATCCTTGTTGAGTCCAGAATGGCGATTTCTTGCACCCTGCTTAGGTGCTGCCTTGATCACCTCTCCTTTGGCTGGAAACTTGATGCGCATAGGACAGTTGGTCCATCCGGAGGCTCCCAACTACTATTCTCCCACCTCGTCATCCTCGTCAACATTGACACCATCCTTGTCCATGGAAATCTTTCAAGCCTCACGCTTGGCAAGTCACTTGTTTTTTCAATTGATTCGTGAATCACCGTTACATGTGGCTCGGACCAAATCCTTACCGGCTGCCTACTTGGATCCATCGCTTATGGGGACGTTATTGGGTCTGTCCTTGTCGCAAGAACTAGATACGGATCTACCGTTGATTCGCAACACCTTGCGAACCAAACATGGAATCAAGTCCAATTATATACATCAAACCCAATGGACAGGAGTTTCCCTGAGCCGTTGGATGGATTTAGAAGTATCCTCGCCAACCATTACGAGTCGAGGAGGAGGAGTCCAACGAAACAAAAAGGATCTTTCGTTAGTGTCGTCGCTTTGGTTAATGGCCTTGTGGGAATTGTCCAATAGCAAATTGGATTTTTTGGATTTTTGGACATCACTACAACAAGTACTACTTCCTGATGGAAGGTCTCACATCTTGGATCAATCCAATCCTTTGGTACAAGCGATTTTGCATGATCCCTTGGCACGTGAGGAATGGGCACAAGACCAATTTGATGAAACCAATGATTTATCCATGGATCAAGTCCAGGCTGCCTTTGATCGACTATCCTCCTCCTGGCAGAATGGAAACAACAACAACAACAACGATTCGATCGAGTATGCTCAGGCCTTGGAGGTGGCCTGTGCCGCCATTTCCTTACATCATCTTCCCCTCACTGGCAGGCCACCTTGTCCCACGGGATACCATAGTTTTGATGGTGGAGGGATTCAAGCGGATTGTGCCGAACATACGACTCGAGAAATCATCAACTTGCTCTTGTGGGATGAAGTACAACATTGCTTTGATATAGCACGATTACCATCCAGCGCTTCACCTCGATTGGTAGAATTATATAATGAATCGATCCACACGTTGGAGGAATCGGGTGCGGCGTGGTTTGAACTCTTGAGTGATATTCCCGGTTGTTCCTACTTGGCCACGAGTCCCCATGGACGACGCTATGAATTAGCTCCTACGGTGGAAAATATTTTGCTAGCAATACAAGTACTGGTCTTTGGCATCAAAGACCCCACTTGGAGGACATTTCAGGAATTGGCGCAAGCATGGACAGGCGGCAACATGCTACATGTCTATGAAAGTACCTTGACTCATCGATCATCCACCACTGGTGACCTACTGCATCACGAGTTTGTCACACTATCCGTTGATGATTCGAAATCAGGAATCGAGTTACGACTACGTTACGATAGCACACAAAATTCTGGCATGTCCAAAGTCACGCATCTACGAGAGCGTCCACCAATTCTAAAGGATGCTACCCAATTACTGGCACTACTAATGGACGAAAATGGGCCAGTGACCAACAAGATGTTGGGATTGGCTCTTGGTGGGGAGGTATCATCGTTACTTGGGGAGGCGGGATCATCAACAACTTTACCTCAAGAAATCATTTTAATGCAAATGCTGGCAACTCCCTTTGGGTGTGATCGTCGCTCGTTACTTACGTCTAATTTGCAAGAATCGGTTCGGTTGGCGGTATCCAACCAAAGTGAGACAGTCTTGGCCGGAGCCATGGTGCTTGCCGGTCATTGGTCCCACCAGGATGAGCTCTTGGGTGCGGCCCTCTTGCCATGGCTCTTGTCCGAATCACCCACTGTATTTGAAAGCACCCTGCCCACTGTGAGACGGATAGATCCCACGGTAGAGGCTGCCATATCTTCTATACCTATAAGTCTCCGGGGCAACAATACCATTTACGACGCGGTAGAAAACTGTAACTGGGCTATGCGAGGTCGTCCCCTGGCAGCATGGATGAGATGGTCATCGGGACAATCCTCTGCGACTCGAGAAGCCAGTCAACTGAGAATACCTGATCTCTTGGCTTTTCTCAACTTTTGTCTGACTAAGAAATAGATCCATGCTACAACTAGGGTGCCACAAAGACTACTTTACAGTTAAAACACAGTAAATAGCTGAACAATGACCTTCGCAGCGTATTCGATCCATACGACTCAAAGCAAGTAACGACAAGAAAGTTCTTTTCAAACCTCTCAATTCGATGTAATAGGCAGAATTTATCCGAACCATCACCATGGAAGTCTTGGGGTCGACCAAATATGGTTCCTACGACGTTCTCGAGTCCAGGACTCTTCCACTCCCAAAATTAACCTCGTTGGAATATGATGTGATGATTCAAGTCGCGTATAGCGATGTGAATCCAGTGGATTTGCAAAAGTTGAGTGCCAATAAACCAGCGGGGACACCTATTCCCAATCTAACGGCCCAGTCCGTCTTTGTTCCTGGGTATGGAGGGAGCGGTACCATTCTAGAGGTTGGAACACTAGTTCCAGCCCATTGGAAAGGCAAGCAGACATGTTTTATCATGGATCCGACCCGGTCAGGATCCTATGCCACGCATGTGGTGGTCGATTATCGATGTGTTGCCCTCTTGCCACCATCGGGTATTACCCTACAAGAGGCAGCGACTATTCCGATTGCTGGTTTGACAGCCTTGGAATGTTTGGTCAAGGTCGGTTTAATGGCACAATCCAAGATTCCGGATGGAAAAGTGGAAACGGTGGGTCGTGCTAGCAAAATAATCATGGCTCCCAGCAGTAGTGACAATTCCAAATCTACTCTTACCGCAAAGACCTTGTTGATTATTGGAGGAGCGGGCGGGGTTGGGAGTTGGATTATTACCTTGGCTCGTGCTTGGCATCCCCATTTGAACATTATTGCTACAGCATCGACTACCGAGCAACAGACGTGGTGCCAATCCAAGCTGGGGGCCAATCAGGTCTTGCACCATGACAGGATTCGTGACCAATTGGTGGGGGGACCCCAGGGATCGGTCGATGCCATTATTTGTCTGGCGGAACCCACTCAAGTACTTTTTGGTGCCTGTGCCGAAGTGATCAAACCCTATGGTCATATTTGTTTGGTGGTTGCTGGAAAAAGCATTGAAACGTTGGATTTGAGTTTTGTCTTTTTCAAAAGTGCTACGGTATCGACCGAGACGGTCTTTACTTCGATTCGGACCAAGTTTCAGCAGATTGTTCCATCTCATGAATTGGATAGTATTTTGCAATTGGTCTCCAAACAAACCATTCATGTACCATTATCCCCGGATATTGAATCGGGCAAAATATCAGAGCGGTGGAAGGATGCTGTCACATCGCATGGGGTACTCCATGCCTTGAGTCAACCATCGGGACGACGCGGAAAATATGTCATGAAAATTCAACCTGACGAAGAACTGATATTTATAGACATGAAAACAGCATCACTCTTGTCCATCCCTCGCGATGATTGTATCAAGGCCAAGATTTTGACTTTGATCAAGGGCGAGGATGGAACAATGGAATGGAAGGAACAAACACATTCAACAGAGCGTGAACAGTTGGTGGAGAAAATTGTAAAACACAAGCAATTGGGAATTGTCAAGGTGACTGGGAAACAAGTAACCGACTATGTAGATGGTTTAGAAATGCAAGAAGCGGTCGGGGTCAAGAACCTATGGGGTGTGGAGCTCAAGAAACGAAGCAAAAATGTCCAAGGCGAGGAAGTCCTATTTTTGGATCCCAACCTGGAAGCTCTGGGAGAAGTTTCGCGGAGTGCGTGCATCAGTACCGGTTTGCTCGTCTTGGAAAAGGATCAAGATGGCAAGGAAACGGTCCAGGGAGCCATTAGAGATGTACAGAAACACGACGAAATGGTTCAAGTCATTCGCAAAGTCCTCAAGTTGAATTTTGAAGTCAAGGGATGATGTTCGAAAAGAAAAAAAATGAGTTTGTGTCATCTGGGTTACAAGGAAACAGATTCACAGAGTACCTTGTCCCGGGTACAACTCTTTCACAAGTGAGTATAGATTCCCCCATTTAGCGGTAATCATACCTTGTTGGAAGATACAAACTGATGCCTGGCATTCCTGTATTTGATTCAGAAATAAATCGGTCCCTGAAATGCTACCCTTCATGTGCTTCACTGTCACCTTGACGTTGAGATGCTAAAAGTTGTGAATCCCTGTACAAGTACTCTACTTGGAAGAAACGTAGCTGGCTTGAATGTGAACAAGCAGACCTCGCTCGAAACCCACACATACTTTCCATACACTTTTTCTTATCAGTTGCTGTTATTAATCTATGATCTCTATTTTTTTACAACAAAGCTGCCATTTCGGCAACGGTAGTCACTTCGGCAAAGTTGTTCGCTGAGCATTCGTATCCACACACTTGGTAGGTTTGGTTGGCAGGTCGAACAAGACGGTCCTTGGGCGCAACATTAATGGCACCAATCGAGAAACCATCCGTGAAGTTAACAGTCAGCGTTACAAGCGTCTCCAAAAAGGTGACTTCAACATGTGTGGCCACTCCCATGCTTGTTGTTGTCCACAATCCAAAGCGCATACAGAAACGGATTTGGGCACCAGCTTGCCCGGTAACAGCAGATGTATCATTGTAAATGACAGATGAAGAAATGGTTTGTGGATCGAATGCCGCCACAATTGTGGCATTTCACCCAGTGATAGCACCACTATCTGTGGTCAAAAGCATGTTACCCGTGGGTTCAGTATCGTAAGCTCAAAGCAACCAAGTACTCAAAATATTTCACACCGTACGAGTATTCATTTTCAATTTCTCAACCCAAACTTTGCGAGCAATGCAACGGTTAGCAACTCCATTTTCCATCTCTCTTTCCACCAATATTGTTGACCACTATGTGTATGTTCCAAATCGTACGAGGCAAGACAATGCCTTCCATAAAATGTTCCATCGGTGTACATGTGTTCATGGTTTCAAGGCGCAGACCATGAACCAGTCATTTTTCTTTTCACTGAATTTGACGTTCCTGTTCCAAATCTCGTGCTAGCTGCTCGGAACCGATACCTTTTTCGCCGACCAATTTGTTAATATTCATCGCATACAAGTCACCGGATGATCGTTTTGCCTCGGCTGCTTCCAATTGATCGGCACGCAAGACATTAATGGTAGCATGAGGTGTTCGACGTTGCCAGGCACCTCCTGCTGCAATCTCATTCACGCTTAGGATGGTGTCATTTTTACTTCCAGATTCGTCTAACGATTCTTGGTACCATTTTTGCAATCGAGTTACCGAGTGCATATGTCCAAATCCAGGCCAGGATGATCCATCGGGAATGGCATAGTTTGGATGGAAGCAAACAACTCCAATTTGACTCTCTGCCATGGCAGCCACTACGCTGGCTTCCAGCATGGTGAAAATAGGCCCCGACCATACATCAAAATTGTCATCAAAGGCTGGAGCTGCCAACAAGATACTACTCACTCCAGATTTGCCACTTGGACCGGCTTCTATCATCCTGTCAATGGCCTCAAAGGTGTCTGCCAACAAGGTTATTGGATTGGTGGCACCACTAGCATGATAGGCAATAGACGCGACAGGAACCCCCACATCGGCCAAGCCTTGCCCACTCTTGGTAACACTTTTGGTAAATGGACAAATCCCCTGTTCGACAAGGATACGTTTGACCCATGCTTGAGTTCGTCGAACAATAGTCTGTTGGTCAAAATTGCACAACGTTGGTTCTGTCGAGAGATTGGAATGACGCTGAATTCGAATCGTCCTTCCTGAATCGCTCTCCTTACTACGAATTATCGTGGCTTCCCAGCAAGAGAAAGATTGATTTGACCATGGGTAGTTGGCTATCATCCATTCAAAAATTTCAATCCAATTTTGAATCAGGGATGGAGAGGCATCGGGTAGAGATACAACCACCGAGGTCGGGCTATCGTTGAAGTTAGTGCACCTCTGGAGACGATCCGCACATCTCCAGAGTTTTGCCAAGGCAGAAATTCCATTGACATTATCCATCCATATGTGTTCTTCTTCTGCCTTTACTTGCTGTCCAATCCTTGACTTTTGAAGTGATTTCCCAAGGTCCTTGAATGGGCCCGGCAACCAGGAAGTTGATTCTGTTTTCGTCTTGGACCGTTGCCTTGTTAATTCAATTCGATATCGTGGAAAGAATTTGACAAAAGGACATTGTGTAGTTGAAGAATCACCAGTGGTTTCAGTTTTCTCCGGATTTGTTGCTGTATGGATCGTCAAGGATAGTGTTGATGTCTGGCGTCCACCTCCTGAAACGAATGTCGATTGGAGTTGGGGAATAAAACCTGTTACCACCGCTGATTTTCGAAGCCGTAGGAGGCCGTACCCATCCAGGATAAACATTATTGCGATCCTTACGAGAACAAATCTCATTGTATCACAACCAACGGATGGAGTCTCCCCTTCGTACTTCCCCAGTCAGCTTTCATATAAACATGGTTGGTTCATGACTTCATCGCAGATCGCTTTTGTTGTTCAAGTATGTGTAGTCGAGTTGATCATTCTACCGTGCACCTACGTTAGTACGCAAGTACCTAGTACAAGTACCAGGTAATTAGTACACAGGTAGTTATAGTAGTGCATCTTGACCTTTTTTATATTACAGTTAATTGTCTTTGTGAGAGTTTGTCAAGCATACCGGTACGAAGGATGGGGTATCTTGCCATGTCCATCTCAGAAATGAGCTCCACTTTCATGTAAGCGTTGGGAACCCATTGAGAATTTTGATACGACCAACAACAATTTCGATACAGTTGGTGACCGAAATTGTTTGGGCGACGAATAGTATAGAATGGAAACGTCCCTCTCTGCCGATCGTTTCCAAATTCGACATTCTACATTGCAACGAGCAAATAGATGACGTGCCATCGCCTAGCAGTGAAGAAGATGCCAGCAACCAGCAATAACGAAACGTGCTGGATTTTGTCTGGCAATACAGGAAAAAAACATTCTTACTTTGGTTTATCTTGACGTGAATGGACGTAAATAAACATGCATGGTCCAATACCCCAAGCGATGCATGAAAATTTTACCGCAAATATATGGGCGTAAGGAGAATATAGAAATTGTTGTTCTTGTAGCCTCGGTGATCGAAGCAGATAAAAAAATGAACTCTTGTTCCCTACCATTGAATTCCTCAATGAAAGTTAATGGGTGGTTTTCGTTTGGTTTTGGGATTCTCCTTGGGGAGGATAGCTTGTTGTGTTGTTGCCTGTGTTTCCTCCTCTGGTACGGAAAAGGAACACAAAGCCAAGGATGACGATCCAAACAATATCATGCTCTCCACAACTTCGAATGGTAGGTTTAGAGGGACCCAAAACAGGTATCGAGTACCGACTCTCAAGGCTACAAAGGATGCCACGATTGCTTGTGAGTTGTCGCCGTCGTCAAATTGATAATGTGCCATGATCATCATGGCAACCTCCAAGGCAGCTATCAAGAGCATTACGGGAAAGAAACTTAACATGGATTGATTGATACAATGCAAGTACAAGACTGGTGCCACCGTCCATACTCCACTTGCTACACTGGCCAGAATCGAGGATGGATCCATCGACAGGGGTAGAAGATTCTCGTCTTGTCGTGTGGATTCGGCCGATTCCAAAGTACTCCAACTCGGTGGATACAAGGGAGGATGAGGAGTGGCGGGGTTGTATTGGACACTAAATCGTTGTCGATGATTCACTGCTGGTCCTGGTACTGGTCCTCTTGTCAAATCCCGCCGGGTTGCTCGGTTCACAAAAAAGAACTCTTCACTGTCGTACGGATGGCCGCCATCCTCCCAATGATCCATGGGGAAGGAGGAAAATGCCTCACATTCCGCCAGCCAAGAGGCTACCAGCCAGGTAACCAAAACCCTTCGGCTCCATGTTTGGAATTTACCATTATTGTGTCTTGACCACATTATGGCTTTTGTTTGAGGCAAGAAGAGTTCTTTTCATGGAAAGTGCCGTTTTGGCGATGATGGAGAGTTGGCAGTTGGGGGAGAAAGAAATCCAGAACACAAAAAATCTTGATGTGTGATGTCTAGGTACTGCATAACATATCTACACTTGGTACCGATGCATGGCGTCTGACAACCATGCGCTCGATAATGTAATCTGTACATTTGTACTAGAACCGGACAACATCTGATCAAGTTGCAATGCTCTGACTTGCAAAGACCAAATCAATTCCACGTCTCCAGCTTCATGGGTACCAGTAAAGTCAGTCATAATTTGGATTTCTATGACCCAGGAAATCTCCCTCCACCATGAAATAGAAGACATTTACTTCTATTGTTCTTTATTATATAGTACGCTGGCTCTTTTGTTGTATTATTCTATTGCATTCAGCTGTGATGTATCTTTTATTTATCAGACTTGGTGAAACTCATTCTCAAGCTCCAATGTTTTCAACTATGACTGCTTCACCAACTCTCACGAGCCTGTCTAGTTATCCAGTCTCGAGTGGTGCCTGACTCGTTGACATGCTTCAAAAACCCGGAAGAATCTGCCAAACTCTCTGCCATGAGTCGCCCTATGAACAGAAGCTGTTGTGACACAATTTGAATAGACCCCACCACCACTTTTGCCCAAATTTATGGCCAGTGCAAGCTTTTGGATGGGGTTTATTCAACTATCTCGGAAGAGCTTACGTTCGTAGCCATTCCATAACAAACCTTGTCCAACAGGAGCATCCGACGGAGAACGGTTGAAAACGTTGCAATCAAGAATGAGGACATTGGTACACTAACTTCTGTAAATGGGGGGTTTCCAAGAAAATGTTGGAGAATGTAGCATGCATAGCCATGGAAGGGTTCATTGTCAATTCTTTAATATCGCCTTCATGCGCCTTCAGGGGCTCGTTCTGAATTGCAACCAATATTTTCAATCATCCTCAGGAGGTTTAGCCTAGGTCCGACTCGTCACGTCGGCGAGCAAAGGATAGGTATACACTTCTCACCCGAAAGAATAAAACACTCAAAAGCGGCCTTACTGGCTCCCTTTCGCCGCAATGATGGACGAGCCTTATTTGTATGGATAGTTGGAGCTTTTGCTGGCAATCCACCAAGAGAGAATTCCAATAGATGGAGGGGAACCACGTTTGTTGACAGTGAAGGAAAATTGCATATCCGTTTTGACCTGTTATTATTGGAACTAAAGTTAGTACTTGCGATCCCTTCCCCATCACACAGTCTCATCAGTCATCTTCAAGAACATCAGATGTGAGAAGTGAAATGGAGTGCTCTCATACACTCCGCCTATTCTTTCACCGTCGAGGTCACCTCACATGTTTTGGCCGTCCTAATTTACAAGGGTACAAGATATCGTATTTACTGTCGGTAGGCTGGTTGGTAGTTTATAGTTCGTCGTTTCGAACCGGAAGCTGCTGACGTGCTGACGTACTCTTGGAAGAATTTAATAATGCCTGCATACCCCGAAATGACCCTGAATTCGTCGTATCCACCATTCGGATGCCGATCTTTTGGGATGTCATGCCATATTTCTTTGCACCCTCTAAAAAAAAAAGTGCAAGAAAAAGACAAAAACCAAAAACGCTCCCAGGCGGGCTCGATTCATTGACCACAACAGCCTGGCTTATTTCGTTTCCCGCTTGTACGGTACAACATCTGAATCCCTGTCACCACTTTTACCACCACTTCTATCAATAACCATGTCACGACAGCCGCCGAGTGCCACCGAAGAAATCAATCCCATCAAAACCGACGGGGAGCTGCAGATGCTTGTCAAGAAACTAGACAAGGTCAAAAAGTATAAAACGTTTCAACGATGGAAGGGTCAGTTCTTGAGTCGCCTCGATGATTTTCTATACGAAAAGGGGATGGAACCGGCGGAGAAGTCTTGTAATGAGCTAGATACCAAACTCAAAAAGTTAATTACCAAAACAACCAAGGTTCTTGATTTCATCCATTCAGGTGATTTGGGAGAAGACAAGAAAACGGTCAAGGCGTCGTTGGCACTGAATGAAATGTGCAATACGCTCGAAGATACTCGTGGACAAATCGAAGATTTGATTCCATCACTCAAGGCTGATGAAAGGAAAAAGGGATTCAGCAAGTTTCATCTCGGTGCTGCGTTGATTCGTCAAGGTTTCCATCAATACATTTCCATGAAGGCCGTGGAAGATGCTGTCACAGAATTAGATGAAAAGTTGCAAAATGTCGCTGATCGACAACAACTTGATCTCTTTACGTATTACCACAAACAGGTCCAACGATTTTGTGACATCATGGCCGATTTGAACTTGTATGCCATCATGTTAAAATGTGTCGAGTTTAGTACGCCGCCGGACGAAGAAGAAAGTGACGACCCCGAGTATCTACATATTGTTGTCTTGACGTCAGACGGACGAAAACTTCCCATGGAAGTCGATACTAGAGACACTGTTTTGAGTATCAAGGAAGCGATACAATCGGGTCTGGACATTCCATTGGCCAAGCAAATTCTCCAATATCAGGGCAAACAGATTGACGACGATAGCCAAGATATGCAGAAACTTGGCGTGAAAGATAACGATGTTCTTACTGTCGAGCGACTGACAATTCCAATTACCGTCAAGGCTCCAGGTGGTAAGACGATTAACCTGATGGTTGACCCAACCAATTACATTTCGGATTTGAAGCGACTTCTCGAGCCAGAATCTGGAATTCCTGCCAAGAACCAATACCTGTCCTTGTCTGGAGAGGAACTCAGTGATCCCAACAAGGTTCTGGAAGAGTGTGGTATTGTTGCTGGTACCGTGCTAGATCTGGAGCCAAAGTTGATCAAGCTCAACATTCAAATGCCTGATAATTCCACTTTCCAGATAGATATCTCTCCGAGGGAAGAAACTCCAGCTATCAAGAACAAAATTGAGGAGGCGACTGGTATGGAAATACCTCGTCAAGTATTAAAGCATAATGGCGAGGAACTACCCGATCAAGGAGTTTCTCTGACTGATATGGGAATGACAGAAGGTTCAACAGTGAATGTGGACATTTTCAAAGTGCCTATCACGGTAAATGCTCCTGGCGGTAACAAGATCGAGCTCATGGTGGACCCGACCAACTATGTATCCGATCTAAAGCGCCAACTGGAACGGGAGTCTGGCATCCCTGCCAAAAACCAAAATCTTTCCAACGGGGGAGTGGAACTTGATGACCCCAACAAGAAACTTCAAGCCTGTGGTATCGAAGCCGGTACGGTATTAGATTTGGAACCGAAGGTCATCACTGTTCACGTGGAGATGCCAGATGGGAAAAAATTTGATATACAAGTCTCGCCCAACGAGCAGACTCCAGCTTTAAAGGACCAGATTGCCGCAAAGAGCGGCATGGAGGTACCTCGTCAGGTTTTGAAACACGACGGAGAAGAATTGCCGACGGATGGCGTATCAAGCAAAGATATGGGTCTGAAGGATGGTTCAACTATTCAAGTTGAGGTGTTCAAGGTGCCCATCACTGTCAACACACCTGAGGGCAAGAGTATCGAGCTCATGGTTGATCCAACGGAATACTTGTCGGATCTCAAACGTCAGCTGGAACCAGAAGCTGGCATATCAGCCAACAACCAAAATCTCACCAACGAAGGGGTGGAACTCGATGACCCCAACAAGAAACTTGAAGATTATGGAATCAAGGCCGGCACTGTTCTAGATTTGGAACCCAAGATTATCACGATCAAGGCGGAGATGCCTGATGGTAAAGTAGTGGATATCGAGATTTCACCCAAAGACGAAACCCCTACAATCAAAGAAAAGATTGCAGCCAAAACTGGCATGGCGGTCCCCCGTCAAGTTTTGAAACACGACGGTGAAGAATTGCCTGAGGATGGCGTGTCGAGCAAAGATATAGGTCTGAAGGATGGCTCCACGATTCAAGTAGAGGTGTTCAAGGTGCCTATTACTGTCAATGCACCTGATGGCAAAACCATAGAGCTCCTGGTCGATCCAACAGCGCCTCTCGCTGATCTCAAACGTCAGCTAGAATCAGAGTCTGGTATTCCAGTGAAGAACCAAAATCTGACGAAAGAAGGTGAGGAGTTGGACAACGAAAATAAGAAATTGGAGGATTATGACATCAAAGCTGGTACTGTTCTTGATTTGGAACCCAAGATTATCACGATCAAGGCGGAGATGCCTGATGGTAAAGTAGTGGATATCGAGATTTCACCCAAAGACGAAACCCCTACAATCAAAGAAAAGATTGCAGCCAAAACTGGCATGG